>CACSLK010027752.1:17329888-17350318 GCA_902706635.1 Striga hermonthica | reverse complement strand
TACTCTTAAAATAAAGTAATGCCTTATTATTTAATATAATTCCAATAGATTGTATTTACAAGTAGAATACGTCCAATCTGATTGGAACGCCGGGTATCCTACTCTAACACAATAGCCCTACTAGAACGAGTGAAAAAAGTCATCCAATGAACATTTTTTTGTCTATGCACCTTTTGAAGAATGCATGATTACTCTCAACTCAATGGCTAGTGGACATCCTACAGCGAAGACACCCCTTACATAAGCTGGAACCCAACAATGGCATATTTCATAAATCTTTGACAACCATCCATTATAACATTCAATTGGGTCTCACTCATCAGTAAATTTCACCTGCATTCAAACTTATTGGGAGTCACAGAGTCATTAATAATACAACTTAAAGTATGATAATATTCGGAAACACCTCATTCACAACAATTATTATACTTGCATCTTAATCGATGATAGTTAAGTGGATGTGGTTGGCCTGCCATTGCTTTTATAAAATGAAAAAAAATAACCAAACAAATGATTCTGTTTTCTCATCGCTCAGTAATACATAACCAAATATAGGGTCTACCTATGATGATTAACACCAACAAAAGGTTAAACATCATTCCATTTTTATTCGTTTTATATGTGCTATCAAAGAAAACTACATTTCCAAACACCGATTATGAACTTACTGATTCAATGTCGGCTCAAAAACACCTGGTGAATACACCATCCTCATTGATCTTATAAATACAATAAAAATCTCATTCTTCTCTTTTTCCATTTCAAGTTGGTGAGTTAAGGTTTGTGCATCATGTCCACATAATTCAGCTTTACACGCTGCTTCTTTATTTTAGACATCCTTCTCCAAACACCCCATCATAGAGGGACCACCAAAATCAATATCAAACAATCTAACTTGTTTGCATGTGGGGATATTTCCTTCGGGTACTCCTGGACAAGCGCTCCTTTTGTGGCTGACGCACCTCTATGAGATCTCAACAAGTGAACCTTTCTACGAGTAGCGAGCTGATGATTGTGCTTTTCTACATGATGCTTCACCATCCAAATTTCATTTTTATTCCGAACACTCATTCGAGTTGGGCAGTTACAACGAGTCCCCCCATGTTTTAGTTCCTTAGTTTCTGTAACTGCTTCTCGTTTATTTTGGTACGTCACACTTGTCTTCCCTTCTTTAGAGCAAGAAAACATTTTCCCACCGTACCAACTGTTGGATCTTTTTGGTTGTTTTGAATTTTAGAGCTAAACCTTGCATCTTTAGCATATTCATTATAGAAACAAAGAGTTTTTTCCGCTGATGGAAATTCATGTCCTATTTTTTTCTTCTCGCGTCGGATCTCTATCCCAATTCCCCGCTTGCAGCTTTTCAATCTCCGGTGGAATCGCCTCTCTCGGCGACGGCAGAGCTCGGCTAGTGGTCGTCATTGACCATTCCCCCCTTCCGAATAGCGCCCATGTTGCTACTATATGGCCCATCGATGGTGGTGTCGGTCCGCGGTTGCTGCTGGAATTCTGGATGGCGGTGGCGTCCCTCGAGGTCGACGCAAGGCTGGAGATTGGAGTCTTCCTTTCAGTCACCAGTGGAGCTGCAATTGGTGAGGGTAAGCCCTGTTTTCTCTCCCTTGTAAGTGACTGCTAGTTTCAGCTGATTCCAGCAGAGTTTATTCTTTGCTGGAGGGGAGGGGGGCTGGTCCTGCTGTTGGTGGTGGTCTGTGGTGGTGACGGGTGAAGTGTGAGTCATCGGGTGGGGCGGGACTCCGGTTTCCGCGGCGTATCTTGTTGCGGCGGTTGGGGTTGAGGGATCGTGCCTCCCTCACTCTCCCCTGTTCGGCTAGTGGTGTTAGGCGTTGGAGGATTGGGTCTTATGGAACTTGGCTAGTGGTGTTAGACGAGTTCGGTAGGGGCTGGCATGGGGGTTGGTTGGGGCTTTCACGGTTAGAGATGGGTCGATTCAGGATTGTCTCGGGGGTTGAGTTCACCTGCTGTATAGGCGTCCGTGCAGTTTCAGTAGCGGTTCTCGGGCTCAAGATTTTCTTCGTGTCGGTCGTTCACTTCTGGTTGAGCTTAGCTAGGTTCGCAGGGGAAGGGCTCCGTTTTCGTTTTTTGGTGTTTATGTTTATGTTTTTTTTTATTGTGTGTTTATGTTTGGTTTTTTTTTTCTTCGTATTTTGTTTTTGTGTGTTGTTTGTTTTGTGTTTGTTTGCATGTTTTAGGTTTGGGCCGTTGGCCCCGGTTGTCAGAGTGTAACTTTATTATCCTGTTGGGATCACACTTGGGTATTCTCCTGTTGGAAGTGTTTTTTTGTTGTTTTTGTTGGTGTGGTTTGTAATTTTGTATTAGTGTTGTTGTGTGGTTGTCATTCTAGCGTTGCTATTTGTATTTCGTCTAGGTTGCATTGGTGCGGTTGTAACCTCCCATTTTCCCAGGTTCCGGGCTTGTACATTGCCTTTTGGCTTTTTATAATGAGATCGATTATGTCGTTGGAAAAAAAAAATAAAAAATTCATGTCCTATTGAAGCTTTGATCGACGAATCATCCTGTGGCATGAATGCTTCGTGTTGCTCAATCTCCACCCTACATAAAATAAATATACAGAATGTCGGAATGTAATAAATAATAATAAAATCTAAAATCATAACAAAAAATTTCATATTTAATATTATTCGTTCTGATTTCAATGTAACAATATTTTGTTGATAATAACGTAAATATATATATATTTAAACTCAACAAACTTAGACAAACTCGGACACATTACATAATTTGTTTTACATGGGTGGAGTTACCTTATAATTTTTCAGAAATTCCTTGTATGAAGATTATTTTTATCAAACAATCTCAAAGACCGGTTTCATGTAGATTGTGGTGCGTTTTTTAGGTAACTAGAAGAAGAGATTATGCTTTTTTTTTTTTTTTGTTTCTCTTACCGGTAGCTAGAGGAGATGTGTGATGATGGGGTGAGAAGAAGAAGAACTAACATTTTGGGATTGCGAGGTTACGCGAATTTATTCTTTTTTTTTCTTTGTTTATGTAAACTAAAAATAAATAATACATGTCATGTATCTTTATACACATGATGGCTCAATAAGAAAAACAATTGAGTGACTCTATATATAAAAAAAACTGATATATCACACCCCTCCCCACAGGATCACTTTATCGTGAGAATGCATGTCAAGTTTATTTCCATCGCGGGCCGAACAATGTCGGGCGAGCCTCGGTCTTGGCTAACAAACAATCGATTAAGGCATGATAAGACCTAAAAAACTGTCTATTCTTGGCTGCCAAATAAGCACGATATTTGAAAAAAAAAACCAAATATTAAGAGAGGGCATTTTAGTCAACTAGTGAGTACAGAAAAGGTTTAAATTGGTGGCTTTGGACTTTGTACGACCTTCTCTTGCTATATAATATAACACACTCACATTTGCAACTAATAATAGAACTTGTATGCACATGTAACTCAAGAGATTTGCAGAGTTGCGATTGCAAGTGAATCAAATATACTGAGAAGAGCAAATAGATTCTGATTACGGCGTAGTCAGAGAACTCTCTGATCTGCAGAAGCTTCGGTCCTTCTACAAACCCGAGCTCCCGCCATGTCTTCAATGTTTAAGCACACCTTTCATGCCAATATTTTAATTTATATTAACCAAAAAACTAAAAAACAGAAAGTACAGTGTGACTGAAATTAGACCAGATCCGTCAATAAAACAAGAAAATCGACATATAAAATTATCAAAAATAATTTGATAATTGATAAACGAATTACTTCCTTTCCGGTTTCATATTATTATGACTTCAAATTTAAAGGATCTCCACTTAAATCGATAAAATAAAATTTACAATTGTAAAATCAACCTTATTTTTTGTTATCATCGTTTTCAACTTAAAATTTCGGATATCAACCAAAATGAAAACATAAAAAACCAGGTAAGTCTAGGTTTCTTATGATGTCGAAACATGTCATATAAAAACACATACACAAAAAAAAAATCAAAATTAGTGAAAACATAAATCGATAAATTGTTTTGAGCTGGATTTAAACAAAAAACAAAAACGATAAAAAATACCGACTGCATTTCCGATTATGATATCATAACAATGTCTTATAAAAAATATTAAATTAATCTATGAAAATATAAATCAATATATTTTTATTAGCTCGATTTGAGAAAATTATTTTAAGATCCAGATGAAAATGAAATGCAAATAGGATGAATTTTCTCGTATTTGCATTTTTTTCTTTAAAATCAAGCTCAGATCCTAAAAAATTAATAATAACGAAAAATAAAAATAGGGTTGTGTGTATAAAACCATCTATGATTTAGTAGTTTGAACCATATTTGTAAACATAAACGTACGAATTACAATATATGTAATTGATTTGTTTAGAACATCAATTCAATTTCTGGCAGAAAAAAAAATGAAGACAAGAAATACACTGACAGAAATGAGAAGAGAAATGTGTGTTTTGGTCGGGGAAAGAAAAAAATGAAATGGAACCCTACAAAACTGGATGTTTTAGCCTTTTATAGTTGGCAACCGTGATTTATATCCGTTAATCGAATCCAACCAATGTAGGCCTTCCGGTCTTTATTTACTTTGTAATGAGACAATCAAAGAAACTTGTATTGGGCTAATTTTTAAAAATTTGGCCCAATCCTAATGATAAAAATAGTTCAATTTTCCAATTTCCACTCAACCCAATTCTGAATAGTATGTTTTTCACTTACTTTAATTATTACTTAACACATAAAAAATATTCTAGGTTTAAAATTTATTTAATTTCATATATATGTTGTAACTAATTTTTGTAACATGTTAACTTTATGGTCATAGATCTACATTGCATGATGCTGGTAATAATGCACCAAAAAACATTGTTATCGATCTCACAAGTGAGGACGACATTGAACGAATATTGTAACTTCTTCAACTACCAGGACCCCTATCCTTAATAGTTTCACTAATTATGAAGACATACAGTCAAGTACACAGACACGAAAACGTGGTCGTCCTAGAAAAAAACCGTTGACAACATCAGAAATATCTAATAAGTTTAATTCATTTTATAGATAATTAATAATATAGAACGTATTTGGTTATATATATGTTTTATACTATTTACATATTTGAATTTTTGTTTACATTTCATGTGTTAGATAGAGTTGTAAAAATTATTTATGTATAGGTTCAAACATGAAAAATGCGTAAGGACGTTTAGACACACAATCACCTTGCAAATATGGTGATTAATTTACGTGAATCTCCGCTCTCTGACATAACAAATGGTAAGTAATTTTAAGTGTACACCGATTTATTACTTTGGGAAAAACATATTTTTTTTTCTATTTTTCATATTAAAAACATATAAGATACCAAAAATTATGTGTGACATGAATAATTTTATGTAGTGTTGCAGGACAAAACAGGGTTTATACGTCTAATGCTTCAATTGGTATGTTCATGAATTTCGATCTTTAGCCTCTTCTATCTAAAATATCTATTGGTATACATTATTATAATATGTGAATAAATATAAAATTAATTAAATGTATTATACTCATGATTTTTGTCAGCAGGAAAGCGTAAGCGTCGTATAATACCCACCCATAATCCCAGTAGTAATGCGACTAATAGCATCCTTATAGACCTCACAAGTGATGACGACCATATTAACATTGAGACAATGACTCCAACTATAATTGCAAGCTCTGTGGTTCATCTTACATATGATACTCCCATTCAACCAACTACAGTAAAACGAAAACATGGTCGTCCTAGGAAAACAACAGTAAATCATCGGTGGTATCTGGTAAGTTTTAATACACAAAAAAAAAAATCTAAAAAAAGTAAATTATAAATTATCTGGTAAGTTTTAATATGTAATTTTAATATACAAAAAAAAAATAATAAAAAATTATACAACGAAAGAATGTTATCTCATATATTGTACTTGAATAACTATTTACAGAATACTGGAACATGGAAGATGCAAGTTTTTGTTGTATATATTGTAGTTCGATGGTTTGGTATGAGGAGAGGAAAGCTTATTATCAAAATACAGTTGTCCTTGAGTACACCGGTAGTTGCATTAATGGCAAAATTCAACTACCTTTTTTTTTTCCGAAATCGTCTTGAATTTTTACAAGATTTGCTTCATGGAGGTGGCGAGTTGAACAAATATTTTCAAGAGAACATACGTTCTTACAATATCATGTTCGGTTTTACATCATTATGGGAGAAGATTGATTCAGACATCAATAAGGGGACCGACCCACCAGTGATTTCTTTGCCTGGATAGAATTAGGGAAATGGGTCAAAAACACCCCTAATGTTTGCTACAAGGTACATATGTGTCCATGAAGTTTCTTCAGGTACAAATATACCATTAAAGTTCAACCAATAATGATGTTTACATTCTTCCTAATAGGGAAAAGAGCTCTATTAACTCATCATTAACTTAAGATCAAAAATACATTTAATATAACGTAAACACTTGCTAATAATTCTTTGGACAATTTTATATCTGCAAAAAAAAAAGAGTAAATTATGGAAAATCATAAAAACGCAAAAAGGCAAAATACGTTTGGAATTGTTTTGTCAAATGAGATTGTTTGTCAAAAAGAAAAATAATTGTCAACACAAAACTTATATTATTTTAAGATTATACGAAGGCTAATAAAATAGGATTGTTTGATTTCAATATATTTTTCTTGACTAAAAATATTCAATGCATGCAAATTTAACTGTTAGAGGTGAAACTTGGCTTTCAAAATATGTTAAAGTACATGCATATTTAATTTTCTATTGTGCTTCCAGAATAATTCATATACATATGTGAATATTACTTTTTAAATTATACATGATAGATATATTTCTCGCTTTATTTCAATTATAGGAGAAAATCAATATATTGCAGACCATATATAAAATAGAACTCTTAACAAAACCTAAAATTTGATATATTCAAATCTCAATTGGCATGTTATGGGGACAAAGTTTAAAAAAAAAAAAAAGAATTTCACTTAGATTTTAGATTGTTAGAACAATAGAATACTCAACAAATAATTTAAAAGGACATTAAAAATATAAACTGAAAACATTATTATTTATTTAGGAGAAATTTGCTTACAATGTTGATGAAGTCCCGAGAGATGTTGTCATGCAAGTATTTTTTATCGCCATGAAAGAATGAATTGAGGGGCGTAATTGAACAAAATGTTTAAAGCCCATATGGGTAGCAATGATATATACATTAATAATAGAAAACTTTAATGATATATTTGCACCTAAAGAAACTTCATGGAAATATATGTACCTTATAACAAACATTGAGGATATATACATGTTGTTATATGTGAATGAACAACGATAATTCAAAGAGCTGTATCGATTATTAAGATAAATTAAAGTTGTGAAAAGATGATCAAAACATAGTCTATTGAATGTGATAGTTTCTCTATCTTTCTTTGGAAGCTTCCTCTATTTTTATAGTACAATACAAAATTATCGAGACTACAATGATTCACCAGGAAAAGTCAATGGCGGCTGATTGCCATTCATTCTTGTTATACGCCACTTGGCAAAGCATAATGATGAGTTTGCTGAGTTGGCACCGCCTTATGATGTCGGTTCGTTGTGTCATAGATATCGGTTTATTAGGCTTTAACCGATATGAGATGTCGGTTACCTGATGAGGATGTCGGTTCTTGGCCCATCTTTATTCGATGTGTGATTACTTGAAATTTTGCAAGTATGTCAACCTCTGAGATAACATACTAACTGTCGAGCTCTAAGCGCCAATGATTATTAGTAATTTTGGTTTACCGATAACCATATCAACAAGGTGGCCCCCGGTGTCTTGAAACAAGACAGGCATTGATGCTGAAAAATATCATGAAAGATCTGAGCAGACATGTTGGTTTTTAGTGTTGTTCTCCGATATCTTAACACTTGGTGTAGGAATGGAACTGGAAGCTGAAACGGTACAATTTTATTAGAATTAATTGCAATGTTCGCTGACAGGGCAACGGTTACTTTTTATAGGCCACGTAGCTGCCGTTAATAGGCGCAGTCCTCAAGGGTCGCGTTCACTCGTGAGATCAGAAAGTACAATTCACGCGCCCCTATTTCTTTTCTTCTCAACGGTCACTATTGAATTTTAGGGTTAAGTATAAATAGCAAATCGTCTCTTAAGGTTTACTCTATCTTCAATTTCCCTTTGCAATCGAAATCTCTGTTTTCTCGTAATTTTGTTGCTTCCTTTGAACTTATTGACTCATAACTGTACCCGCCAGAGCACTTCCCTCAGATCTGTGAATTTCTTCTTGCGGTAAGAGTTATTTCTTTATTTTATTCATCTATTTCCGTATATTTTTTCTTCGAATCATGAGTGTGTCATGGGCATCTTCTGGCGACGACGAACTGGACGTCATGATGATCAATATGGTTCATTCTGGGGAGATGGAATTTCTTTCCGAGTATAATCAATGGGACCCAGTTTTTATCGAGCGTCTGGATATTCGACTGAACGACACCGAAGGAGACAAAAAAGTAGAAGAAAACGCTCTTGACGACCCGAGGTATTGGAGACGACCTATTAGAAGGTGGCCAGATCCTAAAGTAAGTTTTCACGGTGAGTCGAGCATACTGACAGATGCTGATGTCATCATGTTGCGAGGTGAAATCCGAGTACCCACATCGGTGCATTTGTTTGTGCCGTATCCTGGGGAAAGGATTACATGTCCGCCGCCGGGGTGTGTCGGCGTATTTGCAGAGAGTTTAAGATCAGGGTTACGATTTCCTTTACCACGCATAATCACCGAATATTTGAGGAATTGGGAATTGACTCTATTTCAAATTTCTCCGAATTCATGGAAGCGGATTATCGGTTTGCTCGTACTCTTCGCGGAGAAGAAATGGGATTTGCCGTTGGCGAGCGACATGAGGAGTATGTTTACTTTCCGAAAAAGTCCAGATAGACAAGTAACAGACCCACTTCTTACCTTTTCAATTGTCGGTAAACCTCAGTCAAGGGTCAAGGTTGATGAACTGATAACGGAAATTCCCGACACGCTCCATGGATTTCAAGAAGAGTGGTTGTGGGTTGGTGGAGGCTGGCAGTGTGCCGACTTTGCTAACGACCTTCTTACCAATGGGACAAGTATCCCAATGGCTGTTAAATCTGGTTATTGTAAGTTAATTTTCCTTTTTGTTTCATTTCGAGTATTAATTTCTTTTTTTTGTCTTCGCTAACAGGTGGACTTTTGTGACGTTGTAGCCAAACCACAAGGAAAGAAAGAGCCCCGATTTGAAGGAGTGTTGTACGATCGGGTTGACAGATTATTCGAACTTTCTCCAAACAAGCGAAGATATCAACAGTTGGTGAAAGATTCTCGATTAGAGCTTGCCGGTTTATCTCCCGGAATCCTAGATTCTTCGTTTCAACCGGGTGAGTACCTTATCTATTCTTTTTTGCGTTTCATATCGGTAACTTCAATTTTGACATGACATTATTTATCTGGCAGTATATTATCCATTGTTGGGATACTTCGGTTTTGGAGATCCCATAGAAGCAGAAGAACATCGGAGACGCAATCCGAACTTGGATTTGAAGAATAAAGTTGAAAAAAGTAAAAGCTTTCGATCAACTGAGATGGCAGGACGCATGAACCTTCTGAAGGCGTGGAAGCAGAATCCCAACTGATCTCAAAGTTTTATCGGCGAACCGTCATGGACAAGAACGGAGCCGAGCCCGTTCATTGTGAGTGAACCAGTCATTGAGGATAATCAGCCACCACTCATTGTCGAGCCGATACAACAAGTGATAATGCCAGTGAATGAGCCCGTTACTGAAACCGAAGTCTCACAAGAGGTGCCTGAGGAGTCTTGTTTAGGCTTTGTCCACCGTCGTAAGAGATCAAGTGTGTCTCATGTGGCCGAGAGGATGAAGAAAAGGCAAGACACCGGCGCGGTCAAAGACAAAGAGAAGGAAGAGCCTGAGATCGTCTTGAGAGAGTCGTTCCTTAGAGTGAACGAGAAAAAGGCTACCGACTTAAAGTTTCCAGAAGATGTGTTTGACCCTTGGTTCACGATGTATCAGACTGTCGTTGAGCCAAAAATTCCAAACAATCACTGATTCCCTGACGAGGCAGTGAAAGCGGCGAAGGTTCCCTTGATGTCGTGGGATCCGAAAACTCACGCCGGGATTGCGTCTTTACCCAACGACCAAAAATTTAGTTATGCCAAAGGTTGCTTGGGGTGAGCACTTGTCAGTTTTATCGCGACCAAGGAAAGTTATCGGAACAAGGCTTCAGAGCTTAATGAGAAACAGCACGAGCTGAGCTTAAAAGAAGGTGCAATGGCATTCTTGGAAGAGGAAAAATCCCGGTATGTGGCATCAATGTCGGAGAAGGATGTTCAGCTAAAGGCGGCGCAAACCGAGGTGGGTGCACGTAGAACTGAAAAAGAGAACCTCTTGTTGGCCCACGACCTCTTGTCGGTTCAACTCTCCAAAGTTGAGGAAAAGGTTAAGGAACTGGATGAGCAACTCATGAAATTGAGAGCTGAACTTCAGGCAGTTCGGAAAGATCGCTCTGAAAAAGATGCTGAATTAATCCGCAACCGAGAGGCCCATGAAATCGCCATGAATAAACTTCGCCTAGAGTTGACAGCTGCGTCTGAACTCAAATTTCAAGAGGGTCAAGATGTCGGTAAGAAAGCTGCGATGGAATCTAGCAAGATGTTGAGCGACGATGTTGTGACCGAGTGGGATTTGGAGTTAAATGCCGCTTTGATATTGCGCTGGGTCATCGATCGTATCGAAAACGGTATTTACAGTGTTGATGAGCTGCGAATTTTCCTTTTGGAAAAGCTGGAGAAACATTGTCTTAATCCTGAGATAAAAAATGCTCGCATTCCGGCTGATCAGGATGAACGTGATTTTGCCGACAAACTCCTAAAGCGAAAAGAAAGCCAGATGCTTGAATTGGACATGGCTCCTTTGTCAGAAGAGCGCAAAGCTAAGATTCGTCGGGCCTTTATCGACATGGTTCTTGAAGTTGAGAAGGCCAAAAAACCCGAGATGGCGAACATATGTATTGAGACGATTGCGGAAGCTTTCGTCGTGGAAACACTTGAAGGCCTGTCTAATGAAGATCTGTTGGATGCTATCACTGGTTTTGCCTTAAGAAAGGTATCGGAGGATGATGCCCAAGCCAAAGGTTGGCTGACAGAGATAGTTCCTCCAGACGAAGATAGAGTTGTTCACGAGGACGATGATGTGGTCATCATAAAAGAGAGTGATGTCCTTCAGGCTATGGAAAGAAAAGAAGATGAAGCATTCCAGCGCTTGGGGCAGAGGTTGATAGACCATCTGGACGGGGTTGACAAAAAAAAAAGGCCGATGCTGGAAAACCTCCATCTTCAATGGCCGATGGGGCGTCAACGTCGAGGACAAATAAAGAAAGTCAAGACCAAACTCTCTAGATAGCATTATGACTGTTGTCGTTTTTCTTCTTTTTTTGATTTCGTAGTAAATGAATTTTGAATCTAATGACATTATGCAAGTTATGAATGAAATTTTAATGTTCAGTTTTATTTCGATTATTTTGAAGTATCTTATTATTTCTGTGAGTGTATTGTCACAATAAGATAAAGAGAATTTTTGAAGTCAAGATATGTCGGAATAATTGTAAGTAACTGTTCAGCAAATTATTTGTTTGATTATACCGACATGATACTTGACATCCGTAGTTTACTTTTTCGTGAATCTGTTTAATCGGTATAATTAACGGTGTTTCCGATACCTATGAATGTTTAATCAGAACAAGCCATAATAGACTCGATTTTATCGTAAGAATTTTCTGAATCATTTAGAGGACTCAGAAACATTTATTGTCAGCTCATCAAATCAATGTCGGGATTTGAAATTGTAGAGCATAAGCCTCCCCAAACCATCTTTAGGGCTTGGAAGTATCTGGCTTTGTCGCGTTTGGCCAGACCATACCAACTTCAGGGTACGGACACGTTTAGCCTTAGCAACGGGGACCAATTTATTGGGGTCCTGGTGATCGAACAAATTATAGAAGTCGTCACACAATCTTTATTGACAACAAAAGATGATTTTGTACATGAGACAACAAAAGTCTTTATACATCAGATGTAAAGGATCAATCCTTGATTTATCGGAAATATTTCTTCAAGAACGTGGCATGCCAAGGATATTGAAGGTGAACTCCATCCAAGGTTTCGAGTCGGTAAGTGTCATTAGAGACTAGACGATTTATCTTGAAAGGTCCTTCCCATGTTGGCTGCAGCGGACCGACGTTGGCCCCAGTGACTCTCTTTAAAACGAGATCGCCGACGGCGAAAGATCGTGGTTTGAGTTTAGAATTAATGTACCTCTCACTACGTCGCTTATAGGCAGCATTTCGGATCTCAGCCTTTGTTTGTAACTCATCGATTAAATCGAGATTAGTTCTTAGGCCATCTGAGTTTGTCTCCTCCGAGAAGTGAGTAATCCGATATGTTGGGAGATTGAGTTCAACAGGTACTACAGCTTCTGCCCCATAGGTCAACGAGAATGGGGTTTCTCCCGTTGAATTCCGAGAGGTCGTCCGATAAGCCCAAAGAACATGGGGCAGCTCATCAGGCCAAGATCCTTTCGCAGACTGAAGTTGGGTTTTTAAGCCATTCTTGATAATCTTGTTGATAGCCTCTACTTGTCCATTGGCTTGTGGGTGATTTGGTGATGAGAAAAAGTGCTTAATGTCGTAGTCTTCACAGAAGGTTCCAAATCTCTTTCCTTCAAACTGACGACCGTTGTCGGTTATGATGGAGTTCAGTATTCCAAACCGACAGACGATGGACTTCCAAACAAAATCAATCATCTTCTGTTCAGTAATAGTGGCAAGAGGTTCGACTTCTACCCATTTGGTGAAATAATCAACGGCTAGTACAGCGAAGCGGACACCTCCTTTTGTTGTTGGAAGAGGGCCGATAAGATCAATTCCCCACTTCGCAAACGGCCATGGACTATAAATTGACTTGAGGAGTTCAGGATGTTGGTTCACGTTGGGAGCAAATATCTGACATTTATGGCATTTTCGTACCCAATCGGCTGCGTCTTTTCTAAAGGTCGGCCAATAGTAACCTTGCCGGAGAATTTTATGGGATAAAGTCTACGCTCCTTGATGGGTACCACAAATACCTTCATGGACTTCTTTGAGAACACGTCGGGCATCAGTTTCCGACAAGCATTTAAGCAAAGGAGTGGAATATCCACGTTTATACAGAGTTCCATGATCGATAGTAAAATGAGCAGCACGAGCACGAGCTTCCTTTGGATCGTCAGGTTGGGCCCCAGTTTGAAGATATTTGATGATATGATCCATCCATGTCGGATTTTCAGTAGTTTGAGCAAGGTCGGTCATATAGACGTCGATAGCGGTTGTTGAAGACGTCGTATGTTGCGTAATTTGCACAAATTTGATGTTATTTAGGTCGGTAGAAGAGGCTAAGCGTGATAATGCATCCGCTTGAATATTGGATGTCCGGGGTATATGTTCCAACGTCATCTTGAACTTTGACAGCTTTTTCTTGGCAAGGTCAAAATAAGGGAGCAGTCGAGATTCCTTGACTTCATAAGCACCATTGATGTGACCAACGAGCAGTTGAGAATCGGAAGTATTCGGAGTGAAAAAACATCCATAGATTCAGCAAATTGTAAACCTGATAAGAGAGCTTCATATTCAGCTTCATTGTTTGTGGCCGGGAAAGTGAATGCTACTGAGTAACAAAAAACTTGTTGATCAGGGCTAACTAAGACGATCCCTCCCCCGGCACGCATGGTGGTAGAGGATCCGTCGATGTAGAGGGTCCATGTTGGGT
Organism: Striga hermonthica; assembly: GCA_902706635.1. Lineage (NCBI taxonomy): Eukaryota > Viridiplantae > Streptophyta > Magnoliopsida > Lamiales > Orobanchaceae > Striga > Striga hermonthica. Next base: position 17,336,425 of record CACSLK010027752.1, on the reverse strand, counting down.
CTTCGGCCGACGTCTTTGTCGGTGGGGTGAATTCAGCTATGAAATCGGACAGCACCTGAGCTTTGACGGCAGTCCTTGGTCGATATTGAATGTCGAACTGTCCGAGCTCTATGGCCCATTTTATCATTCTTCCCGATGTATCAGGTCGGTGAAGGACTTGTCGGAGAGTATGTGAAGTAAACACAATAATAGAGTGCTCCAAGAAGTACGGTCGAAGCTTGCGAGCAGCAGTGATCAAGGCAAAAGCCAGTTTCTCCATATGTGGATATCGCAACTCAGCATCATGTAGAGACTTACTAACATAATATATGGGGAATTGCTGGAGTCCGTCTTATCGTATGAGGGCAGCACTGACGGCAACATCACTAACTCCCAGATACAAATACAAGGGTTCATCAGGAAGAGGTTTTTGCAGCATTGGAAGTTGTGAAAGGACTTCTATAATATTGTCGAAAGCAGTCTGGCACTCAGCAGTCCATTCAAATGGCTTCTTCTTTTTGACAGCATCAAAGAAGGGTTTACAATGATCTGTTGATTTTGAGATGAATCGATTCAAAGCGGCTAACCAGCCAGTTAATGCTTGGACACCTTTGACAGACGTCGGAGGAGCCAAATCGAGTATGGCTTGAATCTTCGCGGGGTTGGCTTCGATCCCTCTCTGGCTCACCATATAGCCTAAGAATTTTCCTGAGCCAACCCCAAAGGTGCACTTTTTAGGATTAAGTACCATTGAATATTCTCTAAGGATGTTAAAGACGTCGGATAGATGAGTGATATGATCGCTTGCTTGTTCTGACTTCACTAACATGTCATCTATATATACTTCCATCGTGTGTCCGATCAGTTGAGCAAACATCTTATTGACGAGCCTCTGATATGTGGCTCCAGCGTTCTTCAATCCAAAAGTCATCATGACATAGCAATAAAGACCTTGGGCCGAATAAAACGAAGTATGTTCAGCATCATCGGGGTGCATAGGAATTTGATTATAACCGGAATAAGCGTCCGAAAAACTCATGAGCTGATGTCCCGATGTGTCGTCTACCATATAATCGATATGTGGGACTGGATAGCTATCTTTCAGACACGCTTGGTTCAGATCCGAGAAGTCAATGCATAGACGCCAAAGGCCATTGCTTTTCTTAACTAAAACCGGGTTTGATATCCACGTTGGATACTTGGCCTCTTTGACGAACTTATTGTCTATGAGTTTGTTCACTTCCTCTTCCAGTGCTTTTTGACGATCAGGTCCAAATTTTCGGCGTTTCTGTATGACGGGCTTAACAGTCTTATCCAAATTCAGCCGATGACACGCTTTCTGAGGATCTATTCCCTTTATATCTTCATGCTTCCATGCATATACGTCGGAGTTTGACCGAAGGAATTGAATCAATTGAGAGCGTATTGGTTCTTGAAGGTTAGCTCCGACACGCAGCGAATTTTCTTGATTTAGCTCATCTATGTAAATAATATCAACATCTTCAACAGGTTCTGCCCGAGCGTGATGACTTTTATCTTTGAATTGCATCCTTGGGTCTATATCTTCATGTACCTTAATATCCTCCTTATGAAGTTGTTGTTCTTGGTCGTGAATTTTATTCAAGGTTTCAGGCAATTTCGACATCATGGGGACGTCGGTATCAAGCACAGAGGGGATGTTGGTATCCGAAGTGGATTGATCCGTCACTTTGGCATCAAAGAGGATTGGGTCTATCAAACCAATAGAATCATCAATTTCCTGTTCTTCATATGCATGAATATTGCGTGAAGTCGGAGTCAATGTCAGATTTCGTGCCTCCTGCTGATCTCCGTAGTGAGTGCCTTCTCCTTCGATGGTAGAAAATTTTAATGCATAGTGAAAAATTAACACAGCAGCGCGAAGTTTATAAAGAGCAGTACATCCTACGACAGCATTGTACTCATTTTGAATATCTATGACTTTGAAAGTTTCCATAATGATTTTGGATTTTGGTCCAAAGCCACCAAATCGAATGGGAAGTAAGATTTCACCAAGGGGGCAAGAAATGCTTCCATTGAAGACTTGAATCTGATCGTTGCAGGGCCTGATATCAGCGGGATCTAAACCCATCTTTTTGAAGGTACGGAACATCAAAATGCTTGAATAAGCTCTGGTGTCAACCATAATTCGATGAACAGGAATCCCTCCAATCGGAGCGGTAATAATAAGAGTATCAGAATGTGGATGAGCAAACAGATTGGCATCTTCAATGTTGAAAGTGATGGGACAATTCCGTTTGTTGATGGCATCTCGAAGATCTGCGTTCATGATTTGTTTCCCGGCATTTTGTGCTTCTCGAGCGTAGTCTTTAGCTTTTCGTCGAGAGGTATCCAACTGTTTAGTGTTAGAATTTATTCGAGGTATATAGTGAGAAGAATTCAAGTCATCATGGGTTCTGGGCTTCTTGTATTCATCGATCGAAGTGCCGACAAGATTAGAGAACGTTAAAACCTTCTTGTCGGTTGCACGGATCCTTTTCGGATTGGCTCCTCGTTCATCATCATCTTCTTCATCCGAGACGTCTGTAGGCCTTCCTTTGCGGCGATTATCAAAATTCCTGAATTTTTGAAGTTGAGGTTGCCCAATTAAATACAGAAGAGCCGATAAGAGGCTGAGACATTCGTCGGTATTATGTCCCGGGGACTTATGGTACGCACAATATCGAGTTTTGTCCAGCTTGTCTTCAGGAGTTCTCACAGGTTTCGGATCAGGAATGATTCTTTTTCCTTTCAGTTCTTCGAAAATTGTGGCTGCTCCGACTGAATAAACAGTTTGGTAGCCCGTCCTCACATTGTCGGCTTATTGGTCTCGGGCGGCTTTGGATTCTGGAGTATCTTCATAACCTTTCGAATAATTTCGATATTGCGCCTTTCTGAAATTCTTCTTATTCTTTTTCTTTGCATCTGGCTCAGCCTTATCTTCTTTAACCGAGAAGTCGAAACTGGGTACCGACATCGACTCTTCGGCAATAATGAATTGTTGGGCCCGCACGTGAAATTCTTGAAAGGTAGCTGGTTTGTTTTGACACAGAGTCCAACGGAACATAGAATTAGGCCTTAATGCAGCGATCGCGGTTACCAATAAAGTTTCAGGATGACAAGGTTCCATATTTTGAATTCGGTCATTGAACCGAGAGATATAGTCTTTAACTGTTTCATTATCCTTCTGTACGATGTTAGTGATTGATTCTTTCGGGATAAGACAAACTTGGGCTCCGATAAAGTGTGATCGGAAAGCTGCACGTAGTTGTTGCCACTTCCATGTTGAATGAGGTGGGAGAGTGTAGTACCATTTCTGTGCGCGCGGCCCCAGCGTGAGAGAAAACATCCGACATCTCAAAGCATCTGAGGCGCCATGCCAATCCATCCAAGACGTATAATGACCTAAATGTGCGTCGGGATCCGAAGTTCCATCATACATGCCAATTTGCGGAATTTTTATTTTAGCGGGGAGTTCCTCTGCAGTGAGTTCGGGAGCTAAGGGAGAATCAGCTTCGATGATAACATTACCCGATGTCAAGACATGTCGGGGGGACTCTTCTTGTGATTTCTGTCGAGTTTCTATTTCGGCCAGCCTCTTACGGAGAGCCTCTAATTCCTCCGAACTATGTCTCGACACACGATTTCGTTCAATCTGATGACGTAAATCTCCGCGATCTCGAGGCAATGGCGAGGGGGGTCTAGGGCGTGAAGGAGCTCTGTGATGACGGGCAGAATGGCTTTCAGCGGTCATTTCTTGAATAGGAGGCCCCTGTGTAGCCAAGTTATTTGGTATTGGATTTATAGTTACACGAGTCGTTTCATCTCGGTGTTGAGAAGTATGACGTGGTTGTGAGGTAGCATGTGACGCTGCTAAGTGTGTTTCTTGATTATGAGGAGTTGGATTTTGTTGTTCAGGTGGATTCGTGGGGAAATGAGTGGGTAATGGTATGGTACTCGAAGTTCTGGGCATGGCTCGAGCTATAAGAGATGTTAGCCCTTGAGTGAACTTTGGATTCTGAAGAAACTCCGTGATATTAGTGGACGGAGGTGGTGGCGTCGAACGCCTAGGGGAACGGTTCGTAGCATGGCTTTTCCCAGCATGGGAGGTATGATCTCGACCAGATTGTGACATGGAGATTTGAGCGAGAGATGGCTATAATAGTGAAGATTAACCTCAAACACATGTGAGGCCCCCTCCTTCTAGCGCCAAACTGTTGTTATATGTGAATGAACAACGATAATTCAAAGAGCTGTATCGATTATTAAGATAAATTAAAGTTGTGAAAAGATGATCAAAACATAGTCTATTGAATGTGATAGTTTCTCTATCTTTCTTTGGAAGCTTCCTCTATTTTTATAGTACAATACAAAATTATCGAGACTACAATAATTCACCAGGAAAAGTCAATGGCGGCTGATTGCCATTCATTCTTGTAATACGCCACTTGGCAAAGCATAATGATGAGTTTGCTGAGTTGGCACCGCCTTATGATGTCGGTTCGTTGTGTCATAGATATCGGTTTATTAGGCTTTAACCGATATGAGATGTCGGTTACCTGATGATGATGTCGGTTCTTGGCCCATCTTTATCCGATGTGTGATTACTTGAAATTTTGCGAGTATGTCAACCTCTGAGATAACATAATCTTCTAACTGTCGAGCTATAAGCGCCAATGATTATTAGTAATTTTTGTTTACCGATAACCACATCAACAATACATTAATAATAGCAAACTTTAATGATATATTTGCACCTAAAGAAACTTCATAGACATATATGTACCTTACAACAAACATTGAGGGTGTTTTTGACCTATTTCCCATAGAATTATCATCTTATCGGTAGTTTGCTTCCTTCTAAAGGTGCATGTCCAAAGTTCACACAATTATATATACTAGTACAGTTCCCGTGCGATGCACGGGAGCATTTATTACCCACTTGCTTTTTAAAAGATATTTTATATTCAAATTCATAGCATGCAATATATAAGATTTAATTTATAATATATTAATTACACATATAATATTTGAACTATCACAATAGAAAATACTGGTGTAGATTAATCTATTTCGAATTATACCTCATGAGTCTCATATAGTCTATTGAATTAACAACCACATCTCCTTTTTCGATCTCTTCCATTTCATTCTTATGAGCCTATTGAATAAACAAAAACGTATGGAAGTTGATAAGAAAACAATTGCTCAATATAAATTGCAACAGATTGTACGACTCGTTTTACGAATGTAGCGATTTTGCGAATATTGTTTTCTATATAATCACCTGATAATATAATATATAATCACCGGATTTGATAGCAATTTAAATAAAGAAATAAAAAATGGAATTATAAAATTTTCATGTACCGATTTTATTGATATATTTATACGTTAGTTTCTTATAATTATCAAATGTTCAACTCTTTTTTACTAAACTAGTACGTACCCCGTGCGATGCACGAGACATAGAAAGTAAATGAGTTATTTTCACATGCTTTGTTCGTTTAAGTCTAGAAAGTGATAGAGTTATCAACAAATTTTCACCTATTTTAATCGTCGTTAAGTCTAGAAAATAATAAAGTTATAATTTATTTTTCACCTCTTATAATCAACGTTGTTTTTTTAGCCCGAACATTAAATATGAGCATGGGCTAGCTTGTAAAAAAAATAATATATTATCTCACTAACACATTTATACTAATATAAATTTGATTTTAGTATATAAATTTATTCATTGATATAAGAGAAAATAACAATTTTACTTATTATTATTCACTATATAATACTTAATTATTGTTTTATTATAAACTTTGTTGTCATAGAATGTCATTATTATTTATAAAATTTATAGAAGTTGTACGTCTCCTATTTATTTTTATTTTATGAAATGAAAAATATTTAAAGTACATTAGTGTTATATTTTTGAAAATTAATTTAAAATATGTAAATAAATTCAAAGTTAAATAGTGTATAAATATTTTACAATATATACACACATGTTTTTTAAATTTAATTTTGTATACTAATTAAACAACTTTGATTAGAAAATTTCCAAAAACTCAATCCCTTATATAATCCAGATTTTTCTAATTTGCATTATAAGTATTTATAATTTATTTAGCATACTCTAGAATGAAAATATATTTTACAACATTTTCATTATAGAAAGAAATTAAATAATAATAATAATAATAATAACAATAATAATAATAATAATAATAAATAATAATAATAATAATAATAAAAGTAATCATGGTTGCCAATAATATAAAATAAATTTTAAAACAGCAAATTTATTTCAATATTAATTGACCATTAATAAAACTAATTGATGTATATGGTCATTATGTCTTAAATGATAAATTATATTAATTTGAAGAATAATTTATTTTATATATAACAAAATAAAGCTTAAGAAAAAATATATTGGCAAAACTTAATTCACGTACTTGATTTCGCCTGATTAATTGGAAGAAAAAAATTCTACATAATATATTACGATTTTCTATAAGTACTTTTAGATTAAAAAAATAAAAA
>CACSLK010027752.1:17303493-17321405 GCA_902706635.1 Striga hermonthica | reverse complement strand
AAAAAAGGCAAAACAATCACGAAAAACGCAACAAAAATGGACAAATAACAGAGTGAACTTTATTGGTCTGAAGCTAGGATGTTTGACGCAAAGAGGAAGGGAAATTGTTGCCTGCCAGATGGATCTTGGGGAATGCAAAGCATCTAATTGCTTCTGCTACTGACTTAATTGTTAGTGGGATAGTTAAGTCAGTGGGATCTAAGTGCTTCTGCTATTTGCATCTAAGCGTCAGATGGATCTTAGCTTAACAATTAAGTCACAACTCTTTTTAACTTTAATTATAGTATTTTAGCTGAGGATATTCTGTTGCTTTCTAGGTCCTTTGGACATTGTAAATTATTTTTTCATCCTACTGCTTGTAATTCTTATAAGTTGCTAGCCAAAATGGTTGTGGAGGGAAGGTAGCTTGTCAGCTATCCTAGTCAAGGGAGACATAGGGTATGTTTGTTAAAGTAAAAACTAAAAAAAATAATAATAATAATAATAATAATAATAATAATAACTCTCCCCACTCAAAAGTGGATGTACCGAATGTGGGTTAATTTATGCCTTGATATGGGATATTATATACATAAAGCTAAACCGGTCTTCTGAGTCGGTCGAGAAGGTCAAACCAAGAGGGAGCCGAGCTAAAAGGCGGGAAGATCGAACATTCAGGGAAACGACCAGACTAATGACCGAGCAATCCATCGCTCGACCAGACTAATGATCGAGCAATCCATCGCTCGACCAGACTCATGATCGAGCAATCCATCGCTCGACCAGGATAATGATCGAGCAAGCTAGTCGATCCCAATGAGATGATCGCTTAGAGGAATTCGTAATCGACCTAGTTATGGGCGCGTGTACCATAGGCGCGCGTGGGAGCCTCTGACCGAAATCTCCAGAGAATATTTACCCCATGTGCTGGGGAAACACGTGTCAACAATGTATTGGGTGATGGTGATAACTACCTCTGACAACTCCCCAACGCCTTGCGCCACCTCTGACATGTGGGCGGCGTGTCAGAGTATGGACGGGCAGCTTGGGCAGCCAGCTCACCTCATCCGGGCAGCTCTCAGGGCAGGTATCTCACCCCTATATAAAGGGGGTGAGCCTTTCTTCCCAAACACATTCTATTCATTCTCTCAATTCCAATATACTCATACACATACTGACTTAAGCATCGGAGGCTCTTCACCGGACACAACCCCCGGTGTCAGAGTTATTTGCAGGTTTCCGGCGTTCTACCGGCGAGGACCAAGATCTCTCCGTTCAAGCTGGACCAGGACGCTTACACTTGCATTATTGGCGCCGTCTGTGGGGATTCTTTGTTCAAAAAGTTGTGTTGAAGCTCAGCTATGGCGGACGGAATTCCTAAAAACTTGCAGTCGACGTTCGACGAAGCTTGGACGACGACCAGGCCATTGGGGCACGGCCCTCCTCCGGCTTTCTCTGGCCCATCGCAGACTCCGGTCACTCCTGCACCTAATTTCCAAGGTGTAGGAGCGACGACGGTGATTCCCGGCGGAGATGTCAGCTCCAGTCAGGCCCAAGAGGCTCGTGTGGCAGCGGCAGCGGCGATGCCACCACCACCACCACCAGATCAAACACAACGGCAAGGGGGAGTGCTGGCACAAAGAGGAGTGCCACCGCAGGCAGCTGTACAAACCCCGGGCCAACAAGTGGTGACGATGACCCGAGAAGAGATGCAGAGGATAGCAGTGGCCGCGGCGGCGCAGGCGGTGCAGCAAGTCGCGAGTCACACATCCCACGCCACCACCACGCCGGTTACGACAGCGGGAAACCAAGATGAGGATGTGTCCAGTTATGGAGAAGGAGGAGTTGTGAGGGATCGTGCGATGGAGCGAATGGCGGAGCAGTTGCGCCAGTTGCAGGACAAGGTTGACGGGAGGCCAGAGAGGAGAGCTCGAGGGCATCCTTTTGCCAGGGAGATCCTCGCCGCTCCCTTGCCGACCAATATCAAGGAGACCAACTTGGTGTATGACGGGTCGTCTGACCCGTCGAGGCACGTGAGGACTTTTGAGAATATGGTTGTGTTACATGGATACTCTGATTCTGTTTGTTGCAGGGCATTCTTATCGACCTTCGCGGAGGAGCGCTTGACTGGTTCCATCAGTTACCTTCGGGATCGATTGTGGATTTTGAGGATTTTGCCAGCAAACTCACTAATCAATATTCGAGCGCGGTGGCGCAAGAGAAGACTTATTTGACCTTGATGGCGATGAAACAGGGTGAGAAGGAGTCGTTGAGGAGGTATGTTGCTCGATACAATCAAACATGTTTGGAAGTGCACTCCGCTTCGTATTGATAAGGAGTCTTCGAGCAGGGCCTTGCCGAACTTCTTTGGCCAAGACCCCGGCTCGATCATACGAGAATGTTTTGAAGCGATGCAGAAAGTACATTATTCTGGAGGAGATGGAGATGGAGTTTGCAAAGCTCGAGGGGGTGGCTCAACCAGAACCAAAAAAGGAGCAGAGTCGGTCGAGAGGGAGATCACCAGGGAGGAATTCGCCCAAGAGGAACGAGCAGAGGAGGGCGTCTCCTCGAAGAGGAGGTAGGGATGCTAAAGGGGAGAGAAGAGACGAATGGCAGAGGAGGCCGATGGTGTTCGAGAGGCAGAGGTACCACAACTTTACGCCTTTGAGGAAAGATATGACAGAAGTGCTCGAGGCTATGGAGCAGAAGATGTCGACTGAGGATGTGACTTGGCCAAAGACAAGGTTCACCGGTCCGCTTCGACCCATGTCGGATTTGTATTGTCGATTTCACAAGGATTGCGGCCACACCACGGAGAACTGCCGGCATTTGAAAGATGAGATCGAGAGGCTGATTCGAGCAGGATATTTGAAAGAGTTTGTGTATCATGATAGGGTGAAGGGGAAAAGAAGGAGAAGGTGTAGGGAAGACTCGGAGGAAAGGAGCGATAGAGATGAGGAGGGAGATGGTCGAGACGGTCGAGGAAAGAAGCCAAGGAGAGATGGTGATAAGGGAGGACATGGAGGAGAGGCCCCGATGAAGAGAGGAACTATTTACATGATTTTCGGTGGACCAACTGATGGTGACTCGAATAGGGCCAGGAAGGAGCATGCTCGGGCAGTGAAGAGAAAGAGAGAGGAGGTAGGAATTACGGCTCGCATGCCGGTGATAAGTTTTAAGGCGGAGGATGCCGAGGGAGTGGTCCTGTCGCACAATGATCCTTTGGTGATAACTGCGGAGGTCGCAGGCTTTGACGTGAAGAGGGTGTTTATTGATACTGGGAGTTCGGTAGATGTCATGTTCTATGATTGTTTCGTACAAATTAACAAGGAGCTGAACATGGAACTGAAGCCGGTAGCCACGGCGCTCTATGGCTTTAATGGAGGAGAAGTTATGTCGATGGGAGAGGTCAGTTTGCCCGTGGCATTGGGATCGGGAGAGTTGAGGAAGGTGCGCATGGTGAGATTTGTGGTTGTAGGGGCTGAGTCGTTCTATAACATCATCATGGGGTGGACGAGCTTGAACGCGTTCCAGGCGGTCGTATCCACGTACCACATGACAATCAAATATCCGGTGGGCGAAAACGTAGGGGAGATTGCTGGGGATCAGCTCACTTCGAGAAGTTGCTACCAAACGACAGTCAGCAATAACAAACAATTGGCGAAAAAGCAGGCCGAGTCAAAGAGGGAGGAGATTAATCGACCAGGGGGCTCGAGGTCGAAGGAGGATAAGCAGAAACTGGAGAAGGGAAAGGAGAAGATGGATATCCAACCGGGGGAAGAAGTCGAGGAGATTCAAATGATCGAGGGGTGTGAAGGGAGAAGGTTCAGAATTGGAAAGGATCTGGAAGAGCCTATTCGGTCAAGGTTGATCCAGTTGGTCAGGGAGTTCGCTGATGTTTTTGCCTATACAGCAGAGGAGTTAACGGGAATAAGTGCGGAAGTGATCGAGCACCGGCTAAACATCGACCTCAGCGTGAGGCCGGTGAAGCAGAAAAGAAGGCACCATGGGACGGAGATGGACAAGATCATCGAGCAGGAGGTCGAGAAACTGTTGGGAGCGCGACACATTAAAGAGATTCAGTTCCCCGAATGGCTGTCGAACACGGTGATGGTGTCAAAGGCGGAAGGGAAGTGGAGGATGTGCATTGATTTCCGTGATCTGAACAAAGCATGCCCGAAGGACTTATATCCGCTGCCCAGAATTGACCAGCTAGTCGACTCAACGGCGGGGTGCGAGCTGTTGAGCCTGATGGATGCCTCCCAGGGATACCATCAAATCCCTTTGGCGAGAGAGGATTGGAAGCGGGTGAGTTTCGTAACGAGTCGGGGGACCTATTGTTACGTAGTCATGCCGTTCGGCCTAAAGAACGCGGGTGTCACGTATCAAAGGTTGGTCGATAAAATCTTTAAGGAGCAGCTGGGAAGGAACATGGAGGTGTATGTGGACGATATGTTGGTGAAAAGTAAGGAGGAGTTGGATCATATTCGAGATTTGAAAGAAACATTCTTAACATTACGAAGGTATGGGATGAAGCTGAATCCTGCTAAATGCTCTTTTGGGGTGAGGTCCGGAAAGTTCTTGGGTTACTTGGTGACCAAGAGAGGTATTGAAGTCAACCCGGAGAAGGTTCGAGCGGTGATGGAGATGAAGTCGCCGACGAATATTAAAGAAGTACAGATCTTAGCTGGTCGAATAGTGGGGCTGAGTCGCTTCATATCGAAGGTGGCGGAGAAGAGCGGCCCATTATTCAAAACGTTGAAGAAGAGTGCGAAATTCCAATGGACAGAGGAGGCACAGAAGGCATTTGAGGAATTGCGAGGGGTGCTGGCCAACCTTCCATTGTTGGCTAAGCCCATACAGGGCGAAGAGTTGGTGTTATACATTTCTATTGGAGAGAGAGCTGTGAGCTCGGTGTTGTTGCGAGAGGAAGGAATAGCGCAATTCCCTATCTATTATGTGAGTAGAGTGATGCAGGGGGCTGAGACAAGGTATTCGGAGATCGAGAAGTGTGCTTTAGCTGTAGTTGTAACTGCTCGCGAGTTAAGACCGTATTTCTTGAATCATAAGGTGAAGGTGCGAACGAATATGCCGTTGGGAGAAACACTGGGTCGGTCATCGGTCTCTGGTCGATTGGTGAAGTGGGCGGTTGAACTGAGCGAGTATTCTCTGATGTACGAGCCGAAGAGAGCCATAAAGGCACAGGTGTTGGCTGATTTTATCCAGGAAGGCACGAAAGTCGAAGAGGAGTCAGAGGGATTATGGCAGTTGTTTGTAGATGGATCTGTGGCCCGAAGCGGAGCAGGATTGGGAATTGTTCTTGTCTCTCCCAAGGGTGATTATTTGGAATTCGCGGTTAAAGTGGGGTTCAAGATATCCAATAATGAAGCTGAGTACGAGGCGGTGATTAAGGGATTGAGTCTAGCCAAAGCAGGGGGAGCTCGAAAGTTACAAGTGCATTCTGATTCTCAACTGGTGGTTGGGCAGTTTCAGGAAGGTTTTGAAGTCAAAGAGGATCGGATGCAGAAATATGTGGATGAAATGAAGAAGCTGAAAGAGGAGTTTGACTCGTTCGAACTAATACAGATTCCTCGAAGAAAGAATGGTCGAGCAGACCTATTGTCGAAGATTGCTCAGAGCTTGGTTGATTGCAAGAGTAGAAGTGTCACTCTGTTGCATCTTGAAAAGAGTGTGATCGAAGCAGAAGTGGCGGAGATCGAAGAGGTGGAGGATTGGAGGGCCCCGATCTTGGAGGAGCTGAGGGGAGGAGCGATAAAGGTGGTGAGGAGGTTTTTCGAGCATGGAGGCATTCTTTACAAGCGATCTTACGGAGGACCACATCTGCGTTGTGTTACTAAGGAAGAGGGTCGATACGTGCTGAGGGAGATGCACAAAGGATGCTGCAGTGACCATAGTAAGTCGGGAGCCCTGGTCGCGAAAATTTTGAGGGCAGGATATTTTTGGCCAACAATGAGAGAAGATGCGAAGACGAAGGTGAAAAAGTGTTTGCAATGCCAAAAGCACGGCCCCCTTATCCACCAACCGGCCGAAGCCATGACGACGATGAGTGCTCCTATACCATTCGCCCAGTGGGGTATCGACCTGGTGGGGCCGATGCCTCAGGGGACCGGGCAGAGGAAGTTCTTAATAGTGGCGGTCGAGTATTTCACGAAGTGGGTGGAGGCCGAGCCCTTAGCAAAGATTACAGAGGAGAGAGTGATTAAATTCATATACGATAACATTTGCTGTCGGTTTGGTGTGCCCAAAGTGTTGATTTCCGATAACGGCACCCAGTTCAATGGGAAGCGGATTCGAGCATGGTGTGAAAATATGAAAATCGAGCAACACTTTGCCTCCGTGGCGCATCCGCAAGCTAACGGCCAGGTCGAGGTAACTAATCAAATTATATTGAATGGGCTGAAGACAAGGTTGGAGAAGGCCTCGGGAGCATGGGTCGATGAGCTGAGCTCTGTACTTTGGGCATATCGCACAACTCCAAGGTTGACTACAGGAGAGACCCCGTTCAGTTTAACTTATGGAATGGAAGCATTGTTGTCGGTCGAGATCGAGTTATCTTCCCTGAGGTCGAGCACGTATGATGTTGAACAAAACGAGGACCTGATGATAGCAGCCTTAGATACTATCGAGGAGTTGCGTGGGAAAGCCGCAATTAGGGTGGAGGCGTACAAGCAGAGGATGCGAGCCGCTCATGACAAAAAGGTAAAAATTCGCAGACTCCAGGTCGGTGACCTGGTGTGAAAACGTGTCGATGTACTCAAGCATGTGGGAAAGCTGGAGCCAAATTAGGAAGGACCATACCTGGTCGAGCGAGTGCACGCAGGAGGAGCGTACTCACTCAAGGATGCCGAAGGCCGATCACTTGCCAGGTCATGGAACATAGCTAATCTGAAAAAATATTATGTCTGAAAATTTTTGTTTCTTCTTTTTTAGAAGCCGAGAAAGTTCGAACAATGATGTGTATTGCAAAGTTTGTTAAAAGTCAATGAAATGCAATGATTTTCCTGATTTTACTCGCTTTATTGCACATTTTCTTATGCTTGGAATGTTGGTGTAATTTGGATGACAGGATGTATGTGGTATAGTCTGGTTTGGAGATCACTTGCTTAGAACATTCCTTGGGGTGGGCAGGCTGGTCGAAGACCTCCTGTTTAGAACATTTCTCGGGGTGGGCAAGTGTGAAGACCAAAACCTACCATGAATAAGGCCCTCGGGCTGGGTGGTCGCTTGTTTAGAACATAACTTGGGGTGGGCAGGCTGGTCGAAGACCTCCTGTTTAGAACATTCCTCGGGGTGGGCAAGTGTGAAGACCAAAACCCACCATGAATAAGGCCCTCGGGCTGGGTGGTCGCTTGTTTAGAACATTCCTTGGGGTGGGCAGGCTGGTCGAAGACCTCCTGTTTAAAACATTCCCAGGGGTGGGCAAGTGTGAAGACCAAAGGAAGACCACGTAACCGGGTGGGAGAACGCGAAGGCAGGAGCACTGGGACGGGTGCAACTTCAAGGTAGGAAAGTGAACACGAAAACATGGGTATAGAAGAGAAGTACGATGGTGCAGAAAACCCGTCATGATTAAGGCCATGAGGCTGGACGGTCGCATGCTTCGACCACCTCCAGGGGTGGGCATGTGTTTAAAAATTTAAAACCTGTCATGATTAAGGCCATGAGGCTGGACGGTCACATGCTTCGACCACCTCCAGGGGTGGGCATGTGTTTAAAAATTTAAAAACCCGCCATGATTAAGGCCATGAGGCTGGACGGTCGCATGCTTCGACCATCTCCAGGGGTGGGCATGTATTCAAAATTCTAAAACCCGTCATGTTTAAGGCCTCGTGGCTGGACGGTCGCATGCTTCGACCACCTCCAGGGGTGGGCATGTGTTCAAAATTCCTAAAACCCGTCATGTTTAAGGCCTCGAGGCTGGACGGTTGCATGCTTCGACCACCTCCAGGAGTGGGCATGTGTTCAAAATTCTAAAACCCGTCATGTTTAAAGCCTCGAGGCTGGACGGTCGCATGCTTCGACCACCTCCAGGGGTGGACATGTGTATATATGCACGCGTTAAAGAGCAAATTATTTAAGCGTTCATGAGGCAAACACACAAACGTTGATTCGATAAACGAAGAATAGGCCGACCAGTAAAAGCCTATTGATCATATATTAAAGTTCACATCGATCCTGCTTGGAAGTTTGCTTTAGTCCTTCAATCGAAGAGTTACAACGAAAACACCAAGTCTAATTACCCACAAGCATTATAGAAGATAAAGACAAACTGAAAGCAAAACATTTCCATTCCAAGGATATTACAAAATTCATTAAGGTACATGGTTCGAATTCAAGAAAGACAAAGCGAAAAACACAACGCTAATCTATGGTGGAGGAGCGGCGGCGGAGTCAGCGTTGCTCGAGCTAGCATTCGGGTCGAGCTGAGGATCGGTACCAGAGGTCGAATCGCAGGCTTCATTAAGGGGGCGTCGTCGAATAGATTCAGCCACTGCGACCAACATGGCAGTTGGAGGAGTAACATCATCGGGCAGAGCGAAGGTCTTCTTTAAAATCTCCGATCGGCCTAAGGTTCTTTCGAGCTGACCCGACCACCACTCATGCTCGATGGGTAGAGTAGGATCCCCGCGAAAACTAGAAGGAACCTTCGGTAAGGCATCCCAAATAGCCACGGGGTCGAGCTGCTCGAAATCATCCTCTGTGATCTGCTCCCCGGCCTTTTGCAGGGCAAACTGAAAGCAGTCCACCCCAAAATCTTGCAACTCCTTTAGATACTGTGGTGACTGCATGAAGTCAGCCACCACTTGTGCGCGGTGCTCACGGAGGAAGAGCTGCCCCGTTGTGGTCGCCCAGAGCATCTGCCTCGCTCGAAGAGCAGTGGCATTTGCATAGCGTTGTTTTTCATCGGTGAGGGCAGCCCTTTCTTTGGCCACGTTGGCCTCTAGATCGGCCCGAGCTTTATCTGCTTCAGCTCGAGCCTTCTCTGCTTCCTCTCGAGTATGTTCGGCTTCAGCGCGAGCCTTTTCTGCTCCAGCTCGAGCAGCCTGTTCTTGCTTCAGCAGAGCCTCCCTTTCTTTCAGGGCGGCCTCTTTTGCCGCCACCACAGCTTCCTTGGCCGCGAGAGCAGCATCCCTCTCCGCAAGAGCCTTTCCTTTATTACTGAGCTCTTCGTCGAGAGATCTAATCTTGACGTCGAACTCAGTCTTCTGTTCTGTTTGCGTCTCGTGGAGTTTGGCATTGTGCTGCAGAAGGGTCGAATTTTTATCCTGCAGATAGCCAATGGTGTTCTCGAGAGCTTTGATCGACTTGCCCGAGCTGTCCCGAGCCTCCTTGGCCAGAGGTAAAAAATCAACCAAGCCCTGTCAACAAAGAAGACAAGGTAATTCAACGTATGTATCGACAAAGGAAAAAGAGAAGAACCAGGGTAGAGTTAGAGGAGTAGTACCTGAGCAAACCACTGCACGAGTTTATCGCCAACCTCGGGCAGCGTGACGCCGGCCTTTTTGCGATCATCTTCGAGAAGGGCGCCCTCGAGGCGGTCGGCCACCTCATTAACGGGGGCCGACAAGAGAGACGTTGATTTCGGGGCTAATGGATCAGAGGGAAAATAGCCCGCACGCCCCCGCTTGGCAACGACTTCACCCTGCTCAGTTCGAGAGCGTTTGCCCAAGGCTGACTCACGCCCCCCGTCATCACGATTGCCGGATTCGACCAGAATTTTGGTCGATACGACAAGGGTGGTTTTAGAAGATTGGTGGGTCAGGGGCAGTTTTTCTTGGGTTTTGGTTTTGGAGGATGTGTTGGGCTCGGAGGCTTTATCGACAGTTCTGCCTTGAAGGTTGGCTTTGGGCGAGGAGCTTCGTGAACCCGTCTTTGGATGGCGGTCGTCGGCTTTCTGATGGCGGTCGACGGCTTTTTGACGATCCCCGGTCTTAGGTTGGGGATCGACGGTTTTCGAGGAGTTGGAGGATTTGGTGGTCGATTGAGAGGCGGATGGGTGCTGTTGCTGCTGGTGTTTGGGCGGCAAGGGCTGTTGTGACTGGTGTAGTTGCTGTTGTGGTTGTTTTTGTTGTGGTAGCTGCTTCGGCTGGTGCGGTTGTTATGTGCCCTTGGGCGGCGGTGGAGGAGGAGGAGTTTGTCGCAGGGGCGATCGCGGAGGAGGCGGTGGAGTTTGTCGTGGGGGTGACTGTTGTTGCGACTCTGGCCGAGATCCGCCAGAGCTGGTCGAGCCATCGGTTTTATCACCGGTCGATCCGGCGGCAGTCCCTGATTTCTTCTTTAGAGGAACCTTCCTCTGGGGGATGTTAAAAGTAGGAGCCTCTACACGAATACAACAGGGAAATCAAGATAAATATCAGTTTTTCACTTCAACAGAAATAGGAGCATACAGGTAAACATTCGAGCAACTGTGTGGAGAATTACCTGGATCGTTGTCAATGCGAACAAGATCGAGAATCTCCTCAGTAGGAGGAACGAAGGTTTTGTGGGTAAGTAGACCACAGAAGTGAAGAAGATTGTCATCACAGAGAAGTTTTTCAGACGCAACGGTCTTGGAGTTCCAGGTATGGATCCGTTGGTCGAAGAGGGGGTTCGTTGGAGGGGCCGAGGCCGCATCTTTCGAGACATCCCTGACCCAAGGGACGGAAGGCCAAGGTAAAGGGACGTCAGGTCGAACGAAAATGAACTTATCGCTCCACTTGGGAAGGTTGGAGGGGATGTCGTTAATGAAGTGCGCACCATTGCGGCTTTTTAAGTAGAGACCCCAACCCAGTTTAGAGGTGCAGTAACAATAATGGAAGAAGTCTAGGTCGAATCGACCTAGACGGATATGACAGAGGATGATGAAAGTGGTGATGAAACGGATGGCGTTAGGAGGAATTTGATGCAAGGGAAGCGAGAACCACTCGCAGATACGGATTATGTCACGGTTCAAAGGAAAACGCAACCCGAGCTTAAACTGGACCTCGAAGAAAGGGTAACAGTCTCGCGGAGGATGATCATACCGATCAGAAGGGGAAGATCTAATGAACGCCCAACCAAGAGGTTGGCCGATTTTGTCAGGGTTAAACCAGGGATGAGAAAGGGTAGTAGAAGATGAGCGCTTGGAAAGTTTTTTGGTCGAGGACTGTTTAGGGGGAGAATTTGAAGGGGAATGAGCAGTTGGCTGTGAAGAAATAACCTTGTCCTCCTCTGGATCATCTAGCGCACCAAGAGGAGGTCGACGGCGGCGAAGGGGAATGTTATCCATGGTGTCGCCGGAATTGGAGGAAGCAACACGAGCTGTGAAAACACGGGTAGGAACAGTATCACCGGGGCGAAGAATCGAGAGAGGAACGGCTTCAAGTGCGGAAGGCAAGATCTCAACTGAACCAGAAGAGGAGGTCGAGGTAGCAGGATCTGAAAACAAAAGTAGAGAGGAATAATATCAAAAAGAGGAATTTTGGAAAAAAGGAGAAAGGTAGGAGGAGAAGGTTTTAAAAATTAGGGTTCCACGAAAGGGGCTATTTTGAAGAAAAGGAACAGGGATTCCAAGAGAATTTCAAAGGGGAAGAGCGAAATCTACAACGATCAACAGACAAGCACAAAAATTCAATGCACAGATTCAAAACATTCAATCAGCAAACTTCAGATACCCAATTCGAAAGAGAAAAGAGAGAAAAAATTTCTCAAAACACAAAAGCCCAGATACAGGAAGTACAAAATCAGGAGAAAAACAACTTACTCATAATCGTGGGGGAGAGAATCGGGAAAACTTGAAAATTGCAGGAAAAATCGCCGACGGAAGCTAAGATTTTTTGCAGAGAGAACTTTGAACGCAAAGGAATTTAGGAGAGATGAAGGTGGAAAAAGTCTGAAATTCTGCTAAGTACCGATATTATACCTTGGAGAGTTCAAAAGGGGAAAAAGGAGGACCGTCCAATTAAAGTAGGATCGTGCGGCGAAAAAATTAAATTACACGGTACTCCAAGTGGGCACGTTATGCGAGGGGGCGCCATCATTAAAGTACCTGACACACGCGAACAGGCGTGACACGTGGCGAAAAAGCAGGAGCGACAGGAAGGACTTGAAACAGTTGAATTTATTACTGGCAATTAATGGGAAATTATTTGAAAATGTAAGCGGGAAACCTATTACCTAGTCGATATTGAATGACGAACCATCAAGGAGGTCGATAAATACCAATTCACTCTTAGATCGAGTCGTCCAGACTCGACCAGAGTGGGGGGGACTAGATGATATGGGATATTATAAACATAAAGCTAAACCGGTCTTCTGAGCCGGTCGAGAAGGTCAAACCAAGAGGGAGCCGAGCCAAAAGGCGGGAAGATCGAACATTCAGGGAAACGACCAGACTAATGACCGAGCAATCCATCGCTCGACTAGACTAATGATCGAGCAATCCATCGCTCGACCAGACTCATGATCGAGCAATCCATCGCTCGACCAGGATAATGATCGAGCAAGCTAGTCGATCCCAATGAGATGATCGCTTAGAGGAATTCGTAATCGACCTAGTTATGGGCGCGTGTACCATAGGCGCGCGTGGGAGCATCTGACCGAAATCTCCAGAGAATATTTACCCCATGTGCTGGGGAAACACGTGTCAACAATGTATTGGGTGATGGTGATAACTACCTCTGACAACTCCCCAACGCCTTGCGCCACCTCTGACATGTGGGCGGCATGTCAGAGTACGGACGGGCAGCTTGGGCAGCCAGCTCACCTCATCCGGGCAGCTCTCAGGGCAGGTATCTCACCCCTATATAAAGGGGGTGAGCCTTTCTTCCCAAACACATTCTATTCATTCTCTCAATTCCAATATACTCATACACATACTGACTTAAGCATCGGAGACTCTTCACCGTACACAACCCCCGGTGTGAGAGTTATTTGCAGGTTTCCGGCGTTCTACCGGCGAGGACCAAGATCTCTCCGTTCAAACCGGACCAGGACGCTTACACTTGCATTATGCCCAATCTCTCCTCTTGTGTGTGGGACATAATGTCGGTTTATTTTTGTGCAGGTAAAAGAGTCTGTACTCTTTTGTGTGGGGCCCGCATGAATTATTACAAGATGTCTACAATCGGGCAGTGGGCTATTTTACCTTGTTTTATTAATTTTTTTTTTCTATTTCTGTTATGGACTATAGAATGGAAAACCAATTTGTGCATCATAATTCTATGGGTGATGAAAAAACTGTGGAAATGGTAAAAAAAAATTAACATAATTAATATGTAAATTTTTTAAATTAATAATAATAATAATAAATGTAACCAAATTTATTTACAAAGTTGGTTAACAATAGTTATCTTCTGGCATACTTTATCAATAATAATTTTTAAATATACTATTATTGCATTTTCAAATTACCTAATTTCGAGTTTCAAGAAACGGCAACAAATACAATATGGTGTTGCATGAGATTGTACAACACAGACTTCAATTGACATTACAAATACACCCAAATTAGCTACTTTATTTTCTATTAATATCAATATGAATTAATAGGCATGTAACAGACTTTGCTATTGTTTTATCCTATTTTTGTAATGGACTGTAGATTAGAAGAGCAAATGCATGAAAAAACTGTGGGACTGGTCCAAAAAAATTGATAAATAATTAATAGTAATTTTATTTTATTATTAAAAATATCAAATATAACAAAATTAATTTTCGAATATTTTAACAATAATTATCTTCTTGTTTCCTTTATGTATTATAACTTTAAAGTTCATTATTGCATTTTCAATAGGTAATTTCGAGTTTCAACTAACGCCAATAAATATAATTTAGCATGACATTCAACAGAATACAATATATACTTGAATTAACATTACACACCCATAGTTATTCAGAAAATACATGAAATATGAAAGTGCGAAATATAATAATGCAACATCTGCCGCGCAATGTCAATTGTCAATTTCCTCTCCTTCTTCTTCGAGCTGCCATATGTCGTTCTTCAGCCCGGTAGTCCTCAATTACTTGGTCGAGTTTGCGAGAGTTATGTCGAGCTCTCGCGTCGTCTTAGCCAGGATATGGGAAAAGCCGTAGGGGTTCGAAAATTATTACAAGGTTTTCGAAAGAGGCTCAGGATTGTTACAGTAATGGTGTACTAATGCCCAATACTAAAAAAAATGTGATTTACGAACCAATACAATTATGAATGTTGTTTTTGAAAAATCCGTACTTGAAAATTGAAATTAAAAAACAGTTACTAATAAAGCAATTTTGTAACAAAAAACAACATAACATTTTAAAAAAAGTTTGTTACTAATTAAAAATAAAATTATGAACCATATACAGTTACGAATATTGTTTTTCAAGAATTTCAAATACTGAAAAATGGAATTCCAAAACAGTTAGTAATAAAACAAGTTTGTTAAAAAAAATTAACAATTTAATTTTAACATACCTCAAATGTTTCCTCTCGATCGTCGTCGTCAAGATAGATGGTCTTTGCGTCTATGTCGAAAACACCGTTTACACGGTCTAGAAAATATTTAAATGTTCGATACTTGTCTTTCAACACCATGAACGTGGCATAGCATTCTTTAAAAGTCAAATGATCGATTTCACCCAAACAACTATGGTAGATTTTCTCAAATGTCATATCTATGTCAGTCTCGCAATTCAACCCTTCAGACTGGATGAAATGAAGAAGGATGGTAGAAAATTTTTCTTCAGCTGCTGGAAACCATTTGTTTGAATACCCTTCTCGTATAAATTGAAAATGTTCATCTTTTGTATTTCGCAATGCAAAATCCCACATGGCTGTAAATATCAAAGAAAATTTGTACGTCTTGGTGTAGTGACTTTACAGGGAAAACCAAGTTGGTATATATAGGCAATAATTGAAGGTGATAATTGATTTAAAGATATATCAATGGATCCCAATGAAATTTAAAAAAAAATATATTTAAAAATTTCGTGTAAAAAGGTTAGTCTAAAAAGAGTTATATATTTCAATTCGTGAAAAAATATATTTATTCATTATAATAATAATAATTAAATGTCATTGGTAAAAAAATATTAAAATATTACTCGATTTATGAAAACTGTAACAATTCTTTATATGATTTTACTTTAAAATTTAACAAAATAATTTATTTAATAAATTTTGGGCAAAAAAAAAGTAGTTTAAAAAAACTTGTATGTGTCAAATTAGTGAAAAAATATTTTTATTCATTATAATAATAATAAATGTCATTGGTTTTGTAATATTAAATATTACTCGGTTACTAAAAATTGTTACGGTTCTTAATTAATTAAAATTGATCTAGTAACAATTAAATATACATAAATTAGACAAAATAATATAAACATATTGTAATTGTAATTGTAATTCCATGTCATGTACCACATATATAGGGAATTGGCTTCTATTAGGAAGTTATATTATATTAGTATTTTAGCTACTTATATTATATATTAGTTTTATCATAGCATGGCATGGCTTTGGGCCGTAGTCATGTGTTAGTAGGATTTGGGCTTAGCATTTTATTATAGCTAGTAGGTTATGAGTTAGTATTTATAGTACTTATCTATAAATGTAAGTGTGGTACCAAAAGAAGTAACAAGAAGTAATATCATTATTTTCTCCCTCAATTTCTCTCTCCTCTAACTATCTCTCTCTCTCTCTAATATTCTCCCTCTCCCTCACGTGTTCTATCTTCTCTCTCGCTCTCCCAATTTCTGCAACTCCCTCTCAAAATCATACCAAAGAATCCAGAAAAATCAATACAAAAATACATAAAAATCGAGTTCATAACAATTGGTATACAGAGCAGTCGATCCTCGAAAGATGGCGGACGAATTTCTTCTCGATCAGATAGAGCTGCAACAAAAACATTTGGATCACAAAATGCAGCTGGAAATTCTGAAAATGGAGGTCAGTCATTCAAATTTTCAGCAACAAATGGATGGTATGAAATTTAATCTCTAGCAGCAAGCACAAGGAATAAATCAAAAATTTGATCGATGTTGTGAGTTACTTGAATCCATACAATTTCTTATTAACAATCTACAACAAAAAAGGAGGCAAATTCAGCACCTCAATTCCAAAATTTTTCCATAGCACGATTCCTAGAACCCCAAATTTCTCTAGAAAATCACAAACAAAAATTTTCACATGTGTCCTTACCCAAATCTACATATATTGAAGCCTACAATACTTCTGGGTCTGAACCTAAAAGCCCCAACCATCAAAAATCCCAACCGATTCTTCATGAAATTCAGGAAAAGAATTCACAGCCAAATTCAAGTGAAAATCAACATGGTAATCCAACACCACAAAACACCACAATTCAGACCCCAAACAATCTAGAATTCCTCTCCATTTTTCGAAAAAATTCAGAAGAAAGGTACTTATTGATGCAAATAGTACCACCAATCTAAGTGTTCAACCTGCCTGGAGATGGTGAAAATGAATTGGTGAAGGAACACATCGGTGAATTAATTGAAGCCTCAAAACATCTTGAGCAGTTCTTCGAACTCAGGCCAAATTCAAGGGATTTGGAGTCTGAAGGTCCATTTTTCTTGGGACTGTTCCACGAGGAAAGGAAGACGTCGAGAATGTCGTGCTTTGTGAGAGACCAGAGAAGAAGAACACACGAGGGCGGTGTAAAGAGGACGAGCGTGAGGCTCCGCGGCGGCCTCGGAGAGGCTTGGTCTCGACGACTTCCAAAAATCGTTGGTCGGAGGTGATCTGTGTCACGTCGGATCACACGGAGACACTTATGGTCTAACCTCGCTAGAGCTACAACAACCACGAATGGAAAAAAATGTGGTGGTCGAGAGAATGCTCGGTACAGTCAGATTCCAAGTCGTGGCGGGCGGATGGACGTTTGGTCTAGGCGAATTGTTTGGAGGTGGCCAGAGATCGGATCTGCTACTGGTTCTGGATGTCTGGTAAGGAGTGGAAGATGACCGCAACTTCTAGGTCAATTCGATTTTCGGTTGGGCTTTATCAGAATTTGGGTTGGATGGCTAATTTCGTAATAAAATGGGGCGTAATTCGAGGCTATAGGAGGGCGGTGAATCCAGGCGGGCTTGCAGGAAGCTTAGTGTCGCTGAATAGCTAAGGAGCGTGGGTCACCGGTGCTGGATTTTGAACCTCGGTTGGGCAAATTGTCTACCCTAGCCATGGATACTCTGCAGAACGAAAGAAGGGCCGCGATTCCTACATTGGGACTCGATCTAGAAGGAGATTGAGTCATCGGCGATCTTCAAGGTATGGCTGCGATTCAGCGGCGACGACGAAAAGAAGGCATGGCAGAGGAACCCAAGCGAGAAGGCACTTATTTCTTCCATCATCGGAGAGGCGACGACAATGAATGGACAAAGCGGGAGTGCTCGCTGTTGAAGCGGCCCGCCCCTCGGTGGCGAGAGTCAGCACGAGAACGACGGCCGATTGAAGCCCCAAATCTGTCAAATTCCTAAGCATAACGGTCGGTCAGAGGCTTGGTCCCACCGGATCTCTAAAGCGCGACGGTTGTCGGCGATGGATCGGGGGTCTCTACAGTGAGTCTTTAAACAGCAGACATCTGCAGTGCGATATTAGCCGTTGGGTACATTAAAAATATATCTAACGATCAAAACTTTATTTCTTATAAAATTAAAGAACACTTAAAAAAAAAGAAAAAAATTATACTGACACAAAACAACAACAATTTTTTTATGTAATAGATAAAAATGCCCTGCCACTTTTTTACCACCATTGTCACTCATCACCAGAAACTAAATTTAAAAAAAAAAAAATCAACACTCAGAACAACTTAAAAATTCAAAAGAATGTGAAATTACCAAGAAATAAAGAAATTAAACACACAAATTAAATTACACATGAATGATATAACATTGAAAACCCATACAAAACCAAATAACAATGTCTTTGTAAAAAAAAAAAAAAA
>CACSLK010027752.1:17253979-17301147 GCA_902706635.1 Striga hermonthica | reverse complement strand
AAAAAAAAAAAGTTTGTTCACGTTAAAAAAGTAGAGAAAAAAAATAGTAAGAGAATAGTAAACTTACATGCATTGATTGTTGTACACCTGCATACACCTGCATTTGAATTGTTATTATATTTAAATAAAATAGTAAACTCACCTGCATATACCCTTCTCCACTGTTTATGCACCTACGCGCATTAATTTGTGTGGTTAGATAGTAGAGGAAAAAAAATAAAACACGGGCTTTTAAAAGTTATTAATTATTTTAGTGAGTTATTGATTAATTAAAAGTTTATGTTTTTGCAAAGCAATTTAAAAAGAAATATATAACACCTATATTTATTTTTAATACAGAAAAAATTAATATTTTCACACAAATCAATTGGTTTATATTAATATAAATAACTATTTAACAAAATACGAAGTTTGTTGGCAACCCACATTAAAACAAAAAGATGGCGAAATGCTTCGAACAAATCACGTCCAGGACAAGCACACAATACTGCTAATACTACAGGATAACTGTGTCACAACATAATTAACGACGCCTATTCCCTTGATCCGCCCACAATGTTGTAGCGATTTAGTCGCGTACCATACATTGTTCTCTGTAACCTGTTGGTGTTTCATTTAGAATGGAGTTCAAAGGCATAGTTCCATCGTCGGCATCACGTTCTGGAACGTAGTCGAGGTCATGGAAGGACGAAGGTAGGTTGTCGTTTCGTTGCCGACGAATGAAGTTATGTAAAACACAACAAGCGACAACAATGTTTGTTTGACAGTCGAGCGAGTAGTTAGGCATTAAATTTTTTACGATATGAAATTTCTTTTTTAAAATGCCAAACGAAAGTTTAACCACATTCCGAGTGGAGGCATGTCGTCTGTTAAACAGTTCTGGGGAATTAATTGGGGTATTATTTGAACCCACCCACTCAGGTAAATGGTACCTTTCGTCTTTGTAAGGTGTCAGGAAGCCCGGTACGTTAAGATACCCAGAGTCCACCACGTAAAATTTACATACAAATGGTATGTGTAAAACCAAAGTCAATAAATACGTAAAGGATTTAGTTTGTTAATACAGAATTTTTATTGTTTTAAACTAAACAACAAGTAAACAAATGAGAAAAATTATTAATTGTTACCCGGTGGTGGCCACGGGAAAGTATATGATGGATCTGATAATGTCTCAGCAAAAATGCATGCATCGTTTGCTTTACCTTCCCACCCCCTAACATGAAGGTGAAATTGCAATCAAAGTCGAAAGCAACCATGACGTTCTGGGCTGGGTATCCTTTTCGACATTGATATCTGCCTTGTTTGTTTTGGGGAACCCAAGCTGGTATTATAATGCCGTCAATTGCGCCAATGCAATCCTGCGGTTTATACAAAATTACTCAAATAATGCTTTTCACCTTAAATGTTGTTTGAGGATTTCACACAAAAAAAAAAAAAAAATAATCATACTTCAAAGAAAGGAAATTGTCTGTTATTTCTGATCAGAGGATGCACCCGATTAAAATCTGGTGGTTGTATGTACTCTAGTGCAAGTTGGCGTAAGACGTCAAGCATGATATGTACATGATTACTAATGGTCTTTGTAGATCTGTCAAATGTCTCTGCTGCTCGTCGTTGGCGTAAGTGACCTTTTATTGTGTACAAAAAAAATTGCAACCGTTTCTTGAAGGCATACGTGAAAACCCGTACGTTTCCGTCTTGCCTATTTCTTTGCACAATAGGGTATATACCTTCTTTTCTAACCCCATTGCATTATAAAATCATCGATCGGGCCCACTTAACAATCATTAATCCAAACAAGTCCAGTATATGTAGAAGTTGATTTTAATACTAGAGTACTCGGCAAACAACCTCTAGTTTTAGCTAGTTCTTCGTTGCCATACATAAATTATGCTATCTTTGAGATCCACATCCCATTTCGAGTTCTATGCTCACAAGCTATGATGATGACTGTAAACTAATTCAATTAAAAACAATGAGATCCATCAAGATGCTGAGAAGTTGAAACAAAAAGAAAAGCAGAAAAAGAGCCTAAAAGCTATCCTAGACAAAACAAACACATAGGCATGTAATAAGATAAATTAAAGAAAGATAACTACTCAGCAGCTGACCATGGCCCTGTTCAAGGTTAAACATCATAGTATAAAGTTGGGTGATGTCGTTATATAGAAGCTAACAATAAAGGATGAATTTAAATGTATATAAGTACGTATTTATATATGAGGAACAGAATTACAAGTGAATTGGTTACTAAACTAAGCAGGTTGTTGAGTTGATCCTTCTCCTCTCAGTTGAGTTCGTGAAAGTCTATCAAGGAAATTTCTCATGCGTTCTACTAGAACCGCATAATCGAAACCACTGTTTGTAGCAATGAGCACGCCAACCACATCTCCCTTAACATTGAAAACAGGTCCGCCTAATGATTGCATCTTCTATTTTCTTATAGATTCATACTGAAACCCACGTATCTCAAGAAATTGCAGGTTGGCATCAAGACCAACAATGTACATATATAGTGTCTTATGCTTTACCTTTACTTCTGATTTACGTTTTGATATTGAAAGCAAGTTCCCACAGAAGAAGAAAAGGGTAAATCCACCTAATGTGCTATTGCATAAATGTTACGACCTCTAGTTAAACCAACCTCCCCTCCAGCTAACTGTGCAATATGATCAATTTTTTTTGTCAATCTTTAAAAGGGCCAAACCAGAATCCTTCCAAGCTCCTTCTACTTTTTGGGCAGAAATGAATTGAGCATCCTTAAATCCTCGTACAAATATTTTTGATCTTCCAAGCAATAGGTAATCCGACGCAAGGATAAACCCATCTTCATGTACACTTAATCCTATGGCTATATTCTGGTAGTCATCCCCTTCAAGCTCAACTTTTACCACCCACACGACATCTTTCATCTTATCGAACAAACCATGGAATTTTGGAACCTCCTCTAACTCCACATCGCGAGGGTCCATAAAATGTTGTCTGGTTAAAGCTTTTGTTGGGCTATTAAAACAGAAACAAATAATCTGATTTTCCATAAGAATAAAGAACTCTGAAATTTGAAGACCGAAAAAAAATAGAAGCACTAAGGAGTGCAACTCAAAACAGTGTTTTGAAGTAATATCACCTAAAGCATAACGTATCCGAGAAACCATAAAAACAAAGAACTCTGAAATTTGAAGACCGAAATAAAAAAATAATAATAATGGAAGCTCTAAGGAGTGCAACTCAAAATAGTGTTTTGAAGTAATATCACCTAAAGCATAACGTATCCGAGAAACCATAAAAACAAAGAACTCTGAAATTTGAAGACCGAAAAAAAAAAAAGAAGAAGAGTGGAAGCACTAAGAAATGCAACTCAAAACAGTGTTTTCAAGTAATATAACCTAAAGCATAACGTATTCGAGAAAACTGAGAAATTTTGGGGTAAAGGTTGTTACCTTTCTAATAATGTTGAATGAAACTCCACAGAACAGAAGAATTGCAACAATGGTTTTGGAGGAGAAGAGACCTATACTGGTCTATATATGGAAAGAGAGAAGATCAACCTTTTATCTCATTGAACACGCCTTAGACCAACTTTAGCGGTGACCCAACCTAGTGGGTCACCAATTAAAAACACACAAAAAAAAAAGAAGGGAAGGTCGTGAAAAACCAGCGACCCAGGTCACATTGTGACCTTTGATTGGATAAGTGTATTTTTTTTTTGTTTAAAGAAAATAAAAAAGATATTAAAATTTGTATTTTTTTCATTCTCTACAAATAGAGACCACACTTGATATATTTTGGAATAAAATTATAATTTTTAAATAAATTAAATTATAATAAATATTTAGGTTGAGTTGGGTTGGGGATAAAGATTAATTAGGTTGTAAGATTGAGTTGTATATGTTGAGGAGAGTGAAATAATTTTAATTATTAGGTTGAGTTGGGTTGAGGTGGGGATAAAGATAGTCTTAGGAGTTAGGTGCTTTGGTTACGTTTTTTTACTGCCATGCCAGTACGACATATGGGGTGTGCTTGGATACAAAATGGACTGAGTTTTTTCAAATTAATTGTGGTTAAATATTAAAAATTAGAATAATATCTAAAAAATAAAATAAATAAAACTGATTAGATGTAAAAGTAAGAGATAAATGATATGAAGTGATTGTTAGTTAAAATTATGTGAGTAGATGTGTAATAAATTAAAGTTGATGTGACGTGTAAAGTGATTGGTTGATGTTATTTAATTATATAGATAAATTAGTATTCGATCTTGTGCATATGCATAGCAACAAATAAAATGTTATATGTTATATGTGTGTGTATGCAATAGTTAAATCATAAGTTAGATAATGACCGTATCACATTTTATTTAACTTACATATTAATCTTTATATTGATAGCAAAAATATAAATTTTGCAATCTTGGTTGATCATGACCAACTAACTAATTAGATAAAACTATAAAACTATTATTATAGCAGTTGTGTACAAATTTTTTAAGGGGTTTGTTATGCCATAAAAAATAATTAACTAATTTTAATAAAAATACTTTTTTAATGAACTAAAAAAATAATGGTTTTAAAATAATTAGAATAGAATATCATTTAATGTGAGTTTATGATTAGTTAGCAGTGGCTAATATGAAATAAATAAATAAAAATATAATTGCTTTATTAATGCAAAATATAACTGGAAAGAGAGGAAAAACGAAAAAATATATTCATAACTTTTCTGTCAACAATTATATATATTATATATATATAATTAAAAAAAAAAGATCTACGAATAAAAAGATAAAGCAAAATATTTTTTAAAGCGTTATAGCCCAATTGTTCTACATTAAATTTTGGACTAAAATTATGGTGTCAGGTGATCAACTTATTGTTAATTTATCTTAGCAAATTAAGATATGACGTTAAAAACGTGCAACAACTAAGGTGGAAATAAGAAAATTGAATTTGCGGAGATAGTATCATAAAATTTAAATGTGAAATCAATATTAATTAAAAAATAGATATATATATAAGAGTGTATGTTAATAAATATTACAAAAACTAGTGTGTATTCCGTGCGATTCACGGCGGGCTTGTTTCTTAAAATATTTTTTAAAACTTTATTTTAAGAATATGTTAGCTTGATAACAGTTTATATTAATAAATACTATTTTAACATCTATATTTATTTTTTGATATAGACAAAATAATATTTTTACTTATTTTTGTTCATTATAAAACTTCACTATTATTTTTTAAGAAAATTTATTGTTGTATAAAGTCATTATTATTATTATTATTTATAACATTTATAAAAGTTCAACTCTATATATATATATAATGATAAATACTTAATATTCATTAATATTATTTAGTTATTTAAATAATTTAAAATATTTAAACAAATTCAAAATAAATATTGTGTACGTATATGCATTCTATTCATTTTTAAAATTTGATTTATTTCATAATAATATTTATTTGATTATTATTATTAACTTATCTATAGATATATTTTTGTAAAGCATGATATGTAATCATAAATGTTTTAGATAAAAAGTATATATTGTATTGTTGTATAAAGTCATTATTATTATTATTATTATTATTATTATTATTATTATTATTTATTATTATTATTATTATTATTATTATTATTATTATTATTATTATTTATAACATTTATAAGAGTTCAACTTTGTATATATATATATATAATTATAAATTCTTAATATTCATTAATATTATTTAGTTATTTAAATAATTTAAAAATATTTAAACAAATTCAAAATAAATATTGTGTACGTATATGCATTCTATTCATTTTTAGAATTTGTTTTATTTCATAATAATATTTATTTGATTATTATTATTAACTTATCTATAGATATATTTTTGTAAAGCATGATATGTAATCATAAATGTTTTAGATAAAAAAAAGTATATATTTTATTGTTAAACCTATTGTGCACAAAATAAAAATGTGAAGGATTGACATATTATTTTATTATAATTACTTATCCATAGATTAAATTTTTTTTAGGAATGTTTGAAAACTTAACTAACTGACGAAATATTTGATTTCAAAGTAATATAGATATTATAATCATATAATTTATTTGCTACGTTTATGGTTTATAATTATACTATAATTTCAGATTCTTTCTCTTTTATTTATTAAAGTGATTCCAAATTTTTAGAAAGATTGATGAATATTTTACTTTGTATATAATAAATGTTAAAATGGAAATAGTAAAAAATTTTCCAACATCTTAAGAAAATAAAATTTAAAAGTCAAAAAAAAAAAGAAAAAGAAAAAGACGTAATATTAGAAAAAAGAAAAAAGAATATATGAAAGAAAAAAATTATCATGCTTCATAGGAAGATTTTATAATATAATACTCAAACATTTTATTTTACTTTTTTCATTGTTTATAGTTTTAAATATCAAATGAAGGATATTAAAATCAAATCAAAACAATACCCACAAAAAAAAAAGAAACAAATGTTTTTTTATTAAAAAAAGTGGATAGAATTAAGATAAATATGAACATCAAAATAAGATGAAATGTATATCTATTAGAAAAATAATTGATATTCGTTTAAAAAATTCTAAATAATTCAAAAAAATCATGGGGTTGGGGGGAGAAACATAAAAAATTCAAAAAACAATTCTGTTAGTAGTAAAAATCGAAAATATGAGCAGGAATCTTCATTTTTTTTTAGGTTTTTTCTTATTCCTATTATATAGTAATTGATATGAAAAATACATATAATAATAAATTTAATTTTATATTCTTAAGGATATGAGTATATAATATATAAATATTTATATATGCTTAAATATCTTATACTAAAAGAGTATAAGTTTATTTTATGTTTACAATTAAAATGTTAATTGTTTAATTATATATAATTAAATTACGTATATAAGAATATAAAATGTAGCAACATGGATGGTCATATACAAAACACATGCAAATAATAGTATAAGAAAATATTATTAAATCAATTAGATTATAGAATATATAATAGTATCTAAATGATCTATTTAAATATTTAAGATAAGGAAAGAATCCCACAAAATCTGAACAAACAAATTCCATTCAAAAATTACATGGGAGAAATAATTCAAACAAATTGCATGGGCGGGAAAAAAACAAAAATCTTTAAGGAAACGAAACACAAGCAGGAATTTGAAGCGGGAAAATAAAACAATTATTTTCGAGTTTTTCAAACATTTTTCCTTAGCTCTTTTATATAGGCTATGTTTGGTAAAACTAGCTGATAAGCTAGCTGATAGCTGATAAACTAGCTTATAGCTTATATGTAATTTTCGAGCTTATAACTTATAGCTTATGACTTATAGCTGAAAAGCTAGCTTATATGATAAAAGTATTTGGTAAAATTAGCTGATAAGCTAGCTGGAATAAAAAATTCAACCAGCTTATTTGAAAAGCTACCTAAACAAGCTTATCAAATAAGCTCGAGCTTTTTAAATAAGCTCGTCCTACCAAACGAGACTTATTTGAATACAAGAAGCTTATAAGCTAACCAAATAAGCTATAAGCTAGCTTATTTGGTTTACCAAACACAGCCATAGTAATAGATACTGTAAAATGATTAATCACATATAAATAATGTTTGAGCGCAATTTAAGGTGTCAAATGATTACTTACTCTTATTTTTACTTTGTCAAATGAAGAATATTACTATAAAAGATATGCAACAATTTTGTTGGACTATATGAATTTCTACCGAAAAAGAGTTGATATGTTATGGAATGATTTATGTTACACATATAGTGTGAACAATTCCTTTTTTTGTGTATTTAATACATTAAGTATTTTTTTTTTTTTTTTTTGTACAAAGAAGGAGGCCAAAGGCCTAAAGCTACACTATTATAACTCTACGCGGCTGAGCCACGCCTCGATAATCATATTCAATCCATGCATCTAGTCCTTGGGGCGGTGACGAAACTCTCTGGAAGCCCAAAGGATAGGAACTCGCTAAACTCGCCAGATGGTCAGCCGCAAAGTTGGCCTCCCTATGAACATGCTGGATCATGACATTCCGTTCCCTATCTACTAGGCTTCGGATGGATCTAACAAGAGACTCGTGGACCCCAAAATGATCTTTGGGCCAAGCACCATTTTAACCACACACTGGCTATCAATTTCAGCGATTACTTGTCGGTATCCCAGGTCCCAGGCCAGTTGAAGGCCCTGAAATAGGCCCCAAAGTTCGGCACCGGTGATGGATCCAAACCCAACATTCATAACAAACCCATCAATCCACTGTCCGACCTCATTTCGGATAATCCCCCCCGCACTACATAAACCCGTGGTACTACTAAATGCTCCGTCTGTGTTTACTTTAATCCATCCCGGGTCCGGTGGGCGCCACCAGATCATGCACAGAGTATGAACAGCGGCTCCCGCCTTCACATAAGCTGCAACCGCCCTCTCATAATTCTCCAATCTACGTAGAGTATCGATGCACCGAGTTTCACAGCCGGGACACCGGCCCTTGAATATTCTCTCGTTCCGCGTTTTCCATGAACCCCACGTACCAAAAGCAAAGATACTTGCCCAGTTTTTAGGCATACCCCTCTGCACACTTCCTAAATTGCTCCTCAACCATGTCCGGAGGTCCATTTGGAAGAAACTACCCTGGCAGCCTTTCGGAATAAGTCTGCGCCACATGCATTTCGTCGCTGGGCAATCTCGTAACACGTGTAGCGTTGTTTCAGCATCACCACACACATCACATTCCGATGATATGGCGAGATGACGACGGGCCTGTTCACTGTTGGTTAGAAGCCGATCTTGAGCTGTCAACCACAAAAAAAGTTCGGACACTTTGCGGCGCCGGGGATCTCCACACTAGCTTTCAGAGGGCTCGATTCTGATCAGATTCTGGTGGAGCTAAACTAGCATACGCTGAACTCGTCGAGAATTGCCCGTCATGGGCGGCTCCCCAAATAAGGCGGTCTTCTCCGACTGAAGCTCTCGGTGGCGCAATACCAGCAATCCTCATAATAATAGCTGATGGAAGGATGCCGTGGAAAATATCCTATCTCCAGTTGCCTATTTCATCCACATAGTCCACGACCTTAAAGCTTAGGTGTTCGTCGGGAGGCCGTTGTTGTGCATGATTAATAAGCGGACCGATAGGACCAATCCATGGGTCAAGCCAAAACCTTACTGTTTCGCCATCGCCTACGATCCAACGAGCACCTTTTAAAATCTCCGGCCAGATCGTGCAAATTGCTTTCATTAAAGGAGACCCTTGCCTGCAACGTGGTTTTTCCAAATCAGACGAAGTGTTAAGGCCATATTTAGCCTTCATAACGCGGCTCCATAACGTGGTGCTCTGCGTGAGGAGATTCCATCCAAGTTTTATCAAAAGCGCATGGTTCATTTTACGGAGATCCTTCAGGCCCAAACCGCCCTCCTCCTTCGATTTGCAAACGTCTTTCCAAGCTACCAGGTGTATTTTACGCTTCGCGGTTGAGCCGCCCCATACGAAAGCTCTACTCCGGCTCTCCAAACCTTCAGTAATGGCCCGAGGCAATAGCGCCGCTTGCATGAAAAAGTAAGGTAGAGCACTTAGCACTGAATGGGTGAGAGGGATGCGGCCCGCCAACGAGAGGGACTTTATTCGCCAGTCGGCAAGCCTATCCTCCGCCTTGTCCATGATATGTGAGTAAGTCGATTTAGTGACTCGACCGTGGATAACTGGCATCCCT
The DNA here is from genome assembly GCA_902706635.1 of Striga hermonthica. NCBI lineage: Eukaryota > Viridiplantae > Streptophyta > Magnoliopsida > Lamiales > Orobanchaceae > Striga > Striga hermonthica. The sequence continues at coordinate 17,291,415 of CACSLK010027752.1, read as the reverse complement.
AGATATTTTCCCAAGTTTTCCGTTCGTTTAAAATGAAGCTCCGCCACCAATTGGTGTTGTTCCACTAGCCCGACATTTCGTGAGAAAAACACTTGTGTTTTTTCTGCACTAACTTTCAGTCCCGATATGTCGCAAAAATGGGCAAGGACTTGTTGTAGCACCCCTACTTGATCTGACGAGACTTCTAGAAATAGGAGGAGGTCGTCAGCAAACATCAAGAAAGGTACCGAAATTGCCCCTCTCCCGATGGAGATCGGTTTCCACTGGCGATGGTGCACCGCCTCATCAATTAGCTGCGCCAGTCTCTCCATGCACAAAACAAAAAGGTACGGTGAGATAGGGTCCCCCTGTCTAACACCCCTGGTGGGGTGGAACTCCTCCCCAAGCGACCCATTCCACAATAAGCGCATCGATGCTGACCGCACACAACTCATGATTGTCTTGCTCACGATAGAGGGAAATCCAGCAAGCTTCAGGGTTTCCTCAATAAAGTCCCAGCTGAGGTAGTTGTAGGCCTTCTCAAGATCCACCTTTATCACCATGTACCTCGTCCCTCCTTGTTTACGACGCATCAAATGGATCAGCTCATGGGCGACTACTATGTTATCTATAATTTGTCGGCCTGGGACGAAGCTAGCTTGTGCCGGATGGATTAAGTCGGGCAAGGCATCCTTCATGCGATTGACCAGAACTTTGGTGAAAAGTTTATATATGACGTTCAAGAGGCTTATCGACTGGAATTTCTTAATGGATGAAGCATTCTCAACCTTCGGAATAAGGATGATCAGTGTTTGATTTATCTCTGCCGGGACCGTTCCGGTTATCCACATACTACGAATTAATTCCCGAACTGAGTGGCCCACTACGTCCCAGTTCTTCTTGTAAAATAGAGCGTTTAATCCATCAACGCCCGAGGCTTTCAAGGAACCCATTTGCTGTAGGGCCGAGAAGATTTCCACATCCGAAATCCCTACCGTCATGGCCTGCATTCTCTCCATGTTACACTGTACGAAATAATTAGGTCCATTCTCGGCCACGGCCCGTGCCCGTCCACCTGTGTAGATTTTTTGAAAGAAATTCGTGGCTAAATGCCTAAGGGCCAGCTGATCGGTTATGCGGATCCCCGAGTCATCAATCAGTTCCGTGATTCTGGTAGTCCTTCTCCGGAATTTGACCTGTCGATGAAAATAAGTTGTGTTTTTATCGCCCAAGTGCATCCAATCACGCGTGGCTTTCTGAAGAAGCAGCAGCTCCTCCTGGATAATGACATCGTCTAACTCCGCTCTCAATTACTTCTCAAGCGCCGTGAGTTTGGCAGAGAAGTAAAAATTCCGGCTTCTTTGGATACCACCTATTCGCGCGAGGAGCCTCTTCTTTCGGTTGAAACTGTTGCCAAAAACGGATGTGTTCCATTCTCTCGCCTCATAGTAAACTGTCTAGTTGCCTCGGTGAAAGAGAGGGAAGGAAGCCAAGCGTCGTGAAGCATATTCGAAAAATCCGGGTGGAGAAGCCACGATGCCAGGAACCGGAATGGCTTTGCTCCGTATGCACCGAAATCCGAGCGTCCAAAGTTGACCATCAGGGGCGAATGGTCAGATTGAATGCGGGGCAGGAGCCGAACCCGACTTGCCTCGTATCTTTCCAGCCAAGCGGTAGTAGCTACAAATCTGTCAAGTCTCTCCATAACTCTTCCCGATTGACCATTCCGACTCCAAGTGAACTTGTGCCCGTCCGTAGTTACTTCTTGGATGCCATGTGAGAACATCCAGTCCGCGAAATCCTTGCTAGTGTTACATGACCGGCTGGACCCTCCCATTTTTTCGAAAGGATGGAGAAAACAGTTAAAGTCGCCACCTATAAGCCAAATATCCGAGGTACTCAATGCAATTTTCTCCAGCCTGGGCCATAGACTACGCCGGATTGCAGGATTAAAACTCGTGTAAACAAAAGAAATTGCGCAGACCTCACCGTCCTTGCCGGCTCTAACGTGTACCACTTGTCGAGAGAATTCCAATATTTCAATATGCACCCTCTCCCTCCATAGAAGCCAGATGCCACCAGAAAATCCCCGAGCTTCAACGCGAAAAGAGTTCTCGAACTTACTGTACCGCACAAAACAATCAACTGCCTCCCCACTAATGCGTGGTTCATAAATGTCTACAATGTCCGGGTTATGCTGCCGAGTTAGAGTGGAGAAGGCCCCCCGAAAAGCAGGCGAACCAGCTCCTTGAACATTCCAAGAAATAATAATCATGGTAAACAGAAACAAAAAGTGCTCGATTCTTAGATATCGAACACTTGGTCCTCCGACCCGTTCTCATCCTCGCTGTGCATGGACTGGACTACATCCTCCGATACGACCTCCTTCATCGAGTGCTCCTCCGGCCAAGGTTCTTGGAGATGAACCTCATGCTCACCGTTCGACATTACAGCATCCCCAGCAATGTCAATTACGGGATCATGAAGTCGGTTAAGGATGGGAATTGGACTGTTGAGCTCGTCCTCTATTATGATAGCCCTATGCTTGGATGGGTCCAAACCTGCCCCTACACGGATTTGTCCTGCATTGTTCATGGATGGATCATTAATTGGGATCTCAGCTGCGGTCTTAGCGGTCATTATCGGTTCTGATGTTTGGCTACGATACTGTTGGGCCTGTTTTTCTGTTCGATGTGGTTCAAGAGTGTGTTGTTTCGGCCCATATTTCGCTCCAGGCCCAGAAGTTTGGGCCTTACCCTTTTGTTTGTAAGTAACAGTTCTCCATGCTTTATCTCCCGAGGTCCCAGCAGTTGGTTTAGGAAATTCTTTCTTACCGTTATGGATCTCCGCTGATTTGGTGCTGAATTCAAAATTTGGAAGGGTATCTTGGTGATTTTCTTGATCCAGTACATCAAATCTCGACCCAAAATTATTCGTTGCACGCAAATTTTTTGCGCTTTGAGATGTCCCCTTATCTCGCTGTGAATAGTGCTGCCGAGCTTTCTGCGGGACCTGTATCCAAGGACCGTACAGCAAGGCTGGCACGTCGTCGGCAGGATTCGCGTTGGCGGCGGAGCTTGAGGCGTTCCCAGGCACGGTTTTTGATTGGTCAGTATGTGGGTTTTCGTCGGCATTTGGTTTCCCCTGGGGAGCGGGTGATGAAGGCAAGATGAACTGGTATGCCCTAACCAGCCACATTGAAAGTAGATTATAGGCATATTCTCGTAAACTACACGTTGTTGCTTGCCATTTATGGAGAAGTGGACACAAAGTGGCTTGGTAATGTCCACGACCACCACCAGTCGCGCAAACTTCCCACGAGTTCGGGCTGCCGTTTGCTGATCGATCTTAACAACCTTTCCTACTATCCGTCCAATGGTACGAAAGATTTTCTTATGGTACAAATGAGCGGGCATTCCCGACAGACGGATCCAAGCAACAGTGGAACTCACTTCTGCCTGTGTTGCATCAAAGTCAATTGTCCATGGCTGAACATGCATATAGCCGTTGCCAATGACGTACGGTCCCCCCGTTAGAACTTTCACCGCATCCTCATGAATACCAAATTGGATAAGATAATACCCGTTCTCCAGATCCATCATGTTGCACCCTGCCATGAAGGGCCACAGTTTGGTCAATCGATTGTATAGCGAGGCCATGGTGATGGACTCATCAAAGGGTTTAACTACAACCGCATTCTTCCAATCTCTACTAATATGCTCAATGAAGCGTTGGGTAATTTTCATCGCCGGTATCGGGCTAGAGAAGTCGACCGACACATCCCCCTTGTCCTCCTCAGTCCCCTCATCGTCCTCCGGTCCCAAATCTACATGGGTTTTGTGTTTGTTCACCATATCCCGAAAGGTCCATCGGGGAGGGGGCTTGCTAGCAGGCGTTGGGTTATCCACCGGTGGCGAGGCTGGAAACGTTGATGAGTAAGGCCCTTGCTGATCCAGAAACTCGCCCGATATTTTCCGCTGACGTTTAGATGTCGGGATAAGGGCTGTCGATAAGGGAGGGAAGTACTGATCGTTGGAGTGAGCCGGCAAATCGACTCCGGGGTCGAAAGTTGCCGTGACGGGATTGAAGGTCGCGAGAGGATTCTCCTTAGGTTCCATGGATATGATATATAAAAATATTTAGATGGTGTATATATTAATACATTAAGTATTGATTAATTATATATATTTTTTGTTACAATCTATGTGCATAATATCCATTGGAAGAGATAACTGCAAATTTCAATTTATTATTTATCATTTAATTGCGTTTGTATTTTGTTTGTAAAATATTAATGTATAATTCCTTACATATTTTCACATAAAAGAAAAAACTGAAAGTAACAAATGATCAACTTTTTATTACATTAAATCAATCAGATTAAATTTACTAATATATAATTTCAAACCAAGAACTAAAATAAAATGAAATATAGGTAAAATGGATGATAAAACGCAAATGCCTAAAATTATGCAAGAAAATTAGAAATTATATTACATATAAAAGTCGAATAATAGGGATTGTAACATTCATATAAAAGTGGAATAAAGTAAAAAAGAAAACAAAATTAATGTCTTTTGGCAGGAAACGATAATATTTTTATTTATTACATTGATAGCAATTATATATATACAAGTGTGCTCTAATGAGAATGAACTATTGTGAAATAAATGAGAATTAATTTAGGTCGAGCTGAAGAAAATAGTTGTCAACTCATTATAGTGCAAACAAGTTCTCTTCTTCATATCTTTATCATTTTTGTGTACATGTGACACAATAATATTTTTGCTTTAAAAAACGACTACAATGCACAATCATATATAACATAAACACATAAAGAAACACAACAATGTAATGAAGTCCAAGCCTGTTCAAATACAAACTCACGTGTTTAATTCATAATTCTCAAACCCCTAGTCACATTTTCTAAACGAATAAAACAATTATGTAATTAGAACCCGACAAGCATATGCGCAATGATACACAAACTCATACAAAAAATAAATACCGAGCACATAATACAAAACACAAACTTATTTCACGTACAGTAAAACTTTTAACTCGACTAACCCAAGCCATTTACCCCAAACGTCTTCACCTCCAGTGATCATGTTGAGATCTTTGTCCCATACAAAGCCGATATCTGTCGTCAACATGTTGTGGAAACGACGCAAATTGGCCTTCATACGACCCTGCTTACTCATTTCATATGGTGGTTCCATGGAGCATCTTTCGTTCAGTTTTTTCAAGATTTTATTCCACTGATGTGTGTTGAACTTACCGCTGATGCAGTTGCCCATCACAACCTCGTCATACATCATTGAAATGAAGCAAGCCTCTGTCTCGGGAGTCCATTTAGATTCGGACTTCTTCTTCTTCTTCTTGGAACTGTCAACCCCCTCCATACTCGTCATCTACATTATCCACAACATATATATCTTTTTGTACCGTAATGTTCGTAAACTTCATATGAACCAACCGTTATGGGAAACTGGAAAGGAGAAAACTCTCCTAATCCCCTTCAAACACCGTGAGAATAACATGATGTATGAAAGCAACAGAAAAATGAACAAACAAATGCAGTTCTTATTCTCAGTAAGTAAACAGTTGCGGCTCCCAATACAGTAAACAAAAAAAATAATAAACAAACAAATGCAGTTCTATGACAATCCGTTTTCATCAAATCACTCAAAAAGAAAAATAAATTAAAAAGAGCATATTTTCCCTACACAATCAAACACAAAACACTACTAATAAAACAAAATTCATAACAACAGTATGTATACAAACAACAAGGAACCTACAAATACAAAAATGAAATTATTGACGAACCCTAATTCCCAAATTTTGGATTTAAACCCGATGTGTAGTGAGGGGTTTGCTGTCCTGTTTTTTGTTGTTTGATTATAGCCCTAAGCTAAGCTTTGTAGCAGTGGTGAGGGGTTACTTTCATTGTCTTAGTTGGTTGTTTTTGTTTCAGTTTTTGGTTGTAGTTTGGTTGATTTTGCTTGTTGAGGTTCTAGACAGCCTTTGGCGTGTCTCTCAGTTTATTTTTCAGAGTAGTTGTGTTTCGTTGTATTAGAACGTTGTTCGCCTATCTTTTTAATATAGTTTTCTCTGCCGTTTTAGGAAAAAAAAAACCCGATGTGTGGAAGGTGTTAGGAAAAAATCAATTCATCACTATATTCAGTCACAAGCACGATCGTTCAAGGAAAATGATAAAATTTCATAGCAAAATAATCGCAATAGAGGGCTGACTTACCTGCATCGTCGCTCGTTTTTTTTTTCGCCAGCGATGTGACTGAAGCACTGTTGATGCTCTCGGTGCTGACGTCAATCGTCGCCGTTGCGTGGTGGCTCCCAATCTCCTGGAAGTTCACTGCCGGTCGTGGAGAAGATTGGTCTGTGGTCATTTTACCACAAAATGCTTGGTTCTTTTATGGTGGTGGGTGGGTGGTTGAAATTGGGAAAGGTGAGGTGGATTTCAAAAACGAGGGATATGAGTGACGGAATAGATCTGTGTATTTCTACAGATTAGTTGTGTATGTCTGCATGTGATGGACCCATAAAAAGTAAAAGCAAAAATAATAAATTGGTAAACAAACACTAACAACAGTATCATGTGAATTATTTCGATGGGGAATAATTTTTAGAGGAAAAACTGGTTAACAAACACAATCATAGTATTTGTGTACTATGAACTGGTTGTAATGTAGTCACTTGACTATGCGGTTATACTTCTTTGTGAGTTTCATGTTATGGTTTTATTTGCGGTTGGGATTTAACAAAAAAAAGACTCTTTCTCATTGTCCAAAACATTCGCGGGCGGATCTACCTTAGCCTTGGGGGGGCCATTGTCCCCCAAAACTTTTTATTTTGCTAATTAATATATATGTATGTATAATTATTCTAAGATTTATAATATTTTTAATATTTATATGCATACATACATATACTATATATTAAACATTTATATATCATATTCAATTTATGCTCATTCCCATAATTATTACAAATTAGTGTATCGCTCTATTTACTAGTTAAATTTAACTACATCATATTTTGTAAGTATCATTTCAACAATGTTTTGTAATATTTTGTGTTTGATCTTACGTACAATTAAAGAATTAAATAGTAAATTTGGAATAGAAGAACATGCAACATATGCAATCCGAAAGAGAATTGATAGAACTATTAATACGACAATAGCCCTTCTCTTTGCTACTTAATAGTTAGACAACTACACTCTTCCAACAATTATATTTATACTTTCATACTTAAATCTCATATACTTTATAGTGTAGTATAAATAAAAGTATGACATTTCATAGTATAACAATACATTTTTAATATGAAAATATATTTGTCTAACAATTCGATAGCCTACCAATTATATGATTTTTGTTAATATGGAGCAAACCATCAATGAGTTTCGCAACTGTAAAGAATGTTGAGCATTAAACTACCAAAATTAAGAAGTTATGTATTTTGTAGTGCAATTCATTGATTATTAATTTTATCCATTTTAAAATGCAATTTTACGCCTATATATGTATGTGTGAGAGAAATACTATAAATTATATTGTTCCACTCGAAATATTATCCGTGTCGAGTCAAGTTGAATTCCTCATGTTTAATCTTGTGATAATTTAATAAATGAGCCGGATCAGCTCGACTATTTAGTAAAAAAATATGAGCTCAAACTCGACTTGTGTAAACTTCAATCTATTCCATTTGTTTAATAAAAATATTTGAATAGTCATTCTAGCTCAGTAAAATTTCACGAGTTGAACAAACTCAATCTGATTCCAATTAACTGCTTTGGCCCCTCCTAAATTTTTTTCTAGATCCGTCCCTGGGTTGGTTGGATGTCATTTCATGGAAAATACTATAGTCTCGTTGGGGAATAATTTCGTCCGGTTTTTTATCCGTACAAACGCAATGGTCTTGTAAGGAAATGGTAATCATCCCGTCACTCGGGTGCAATTGCGGATTACCTTAGTCAAAAGCAAGAAGTCTCCTTTTACAACACACCGTTTGATCATCCACGGATGCTACATAGAGTCTTGCCGCCATGGCAGAGCTTGGCAAAGCATCATCATCGTCTGCATTGCATATTCTCCTTTCTGCAACACGATCTCTCAACGTCGGCTTCTCAATTGTACCAGCACGAGCCGCTGATCGAGGAAAAAGAAGCACTGCCATCCCCAACCACAGAGTTCGATTCTCATGCGTACGCGGGAATTCTCCAGCACTGCACCAAAACCAACGACCCCAACAACGGAAAAGCCCAGCACTGCCACATCTTGAAGAGGGGAAACTGTTTGGATTTGTTTTCTCGCAACATTTTGCTCAACATGTACGCGAAAACAGGGTTTCTGCATGACGCAGTTAGGCTGTTCGATGAAATGCCTGATAGAAACGTGATATCCTTTGTTACAGTGGTTCAGGGATTTATGGAACACGAAGAGTACAAAAAGGCCGTTGATTTGTTCTCCACGTTGCATAAGGAGGGTCATGAGCTAAATGCTTACGTTTTCACCACGCTTTTGAAGTTGCTTGTGAGCATGGGCTCGGTGGATCCGGTGTGGGGCATACATGCTTGTGCTCACAAGCTAGGTCACGACTCCAATGCTTTTGTTGCCACCGCTCTTGTTGATTGTTATTCAGTTTATGGGTGTGCAGGGGCTGCTAAGGAAGTGTTTGAGGGAGTTGTTGACAAGGACATGGTTTGCTGGACGGGTATGGTTTCGTGTTATGCTGAAAATAATTGTCATGAAGAGGCGCTGGACCTCTTTGGCCGAATGAGGTTCGAAGGCATGTTGCCGAATAATTTCACTTTTGGGAGTGTGATTAAGGCTTGTGTCGGGCTTAATGCTGTTGGTTTGGGAAAGAGTGTTCATGGCTTAGTTCTGAAGACTAGTTACGAGCAAGATGGTTATGTTGGCGTCTCGTTGCTTGACCTGTACACTAGATGCGGAGACATCAACGATGCCCGGAAAGTGTTTGAGGAGATCCCTAAAGATGATGTTGTTCCCTGGAGCTTCATGATTGCCCGCTACTCACAGAGTGATTGCTGTACGGAGGCCTTGGATATGTTTCTTCGGATGAGGAAGACGACAGTATGGCCTAACCAGTTCACTCTAGCAAGCGTTCTTAAAGCCTGCGCAACTCTTGCTGAACTGGAATTGGGAAAGCAGATCCACAGTCACATTCTCAAGGTCGGTCTCGACAGGAATGTGTTTGCATTGAACGCACTCATGGACGTGTATGCCAAATGTGGAAAGATGGAGGCCTCGATGGATTTATTCGCGGAGTCCCGAAATATAAACGAGGTCTCGTGGAACACGATGATAGTCGGGTACGTCCAGCATGGCGATACCGAGAAAGCCTTTACACTCTTCTTGAATATGCACGAGGAGGGAGTGAGGGCGTCTGAGGTAACATACTCCAACTTACTCCGTGCTGCCGCCAGCATGGCTGCTCTGGAAGCCGGCGTTCAGATCCATGCAGTGGCTGTCAAAACCATGTACGCAGGAGAAGATGTCGTTTGCAACGCACTCATCGACATGTACTCGAAATGCGGGCGTATAGAAGACGCGCGTCTCGTTTTCGACTCCATGGGCGAGCGCCGAGACATTATCTCGTGGAACTCGATCGTGTCGGCGTACGGGACCCACGGCCTCGGAGCCGAGGCTCTGAGAATATTCGAAAGCATGCGCGAAACCGATATCATGCCTAATGAGATGACTTTCGTGGCCGTGCTCAAGGCGTGCAGCAACACGGGGCTGTTAGAGCAAGGGCAGTCGTACTTTGCCTCCATGCGGGAGGATTACGGGATCGAGCCTTGCATGGAGCACTACACATGCATGGTGTCGCTTTTCGGTAGGTCGGGTCATCTCGACAAGGCTATGAAGACGATAGAGGAGATCGCGAACGAGCCGCCGAGCGTAATGGTGTGGCGAGCCTTGCTTGGAGCTTGCGTCGTGCACAAGAACGTCGAGATCGGGAGGTTGGCTGCCGAGCGCGTGCTCGAGATGGAGCCTTTAGATGAATCTGCGCATGTGCTGATGTCAAATATATACGCGACTGCCAAGAGTTGGGACAATGTGGCTGTTGTTAGGAAAAGCATGGTGAGGAAAAGGGTGAAGAAAGAGCCGGGGCTCAGTTGGGTAGAGAACCAGGGGACGATTCACTATTTTGCAGTTGGGGACGATTCGCATCCAGAGATCAAACTAATCCGGTGTATGCTCGAGTGGTTGAACCTGAGGAGCAGTATAGCTGGGTATGCTCCCAACTGTGATGCTATCTTGCTTGATGTGGAGGAGGATGAGAAGGCACGTCTATTGTGGCTGCATAGTGAGAGGATAGCTTTGGCGTATGGTCTGCTTAGGCTGTCTCCTGGGAGTCCTATACGCATTATTAAAAATCTCCGGATATGTGCCGACTGTCATGTGGCGATTAAGTTCGTGTCTCAGTTGGTGCGGAGAGAAATTGTCATTAGGGATATAAACCGGTTTCACCACTTCAGGGATGGTGTTTGCTCTTGCAATGATTACTGGTGATTCTTTGACAAGTCTGTTCGCTGTGGATGGAAAATGGTTGTACACCACTGATGAGTACTGACTATCCTTTGTTGGTCAGTCATCCATAACTTGCCTGTCCCTTACTAACCTTTATAAATTGTCAAAAATTGATTTCTGTATGTTATAATTCCCTTTTCTTTATTACCAACTTTTTTTTGGTTACAGCATCACTTTTTTTTTTTCAATTTATTCAAAAAATGCCTTACGGTATTTGGTTGCATTCCCGGCTGCCCGCTTAGTTGTGTTTCCAAGCTCAAATTTTGTTGGCAATATAATTTATGTCAAAATGGCTGTATTAGATTTATAACGTGTCCGCCTTATTATTTTCTATTTCGGCAAAAGTTTTTAATTTCAAAAGCTGCACCAGTTTACTATAAAATTACTTATATGTAATGGTGTTGCATTGGAGGTATTTATTTTTATCTTGTTTTTTCTTAAGTATTTTACATATGTATAAGCATTTTTTTTTTTTTTTTCAATTTTTAACTTGTGATTATTGAACAGCATGCTGATGTAACTGCTCACCATTTCCTGAACAGGCTCTTGAAGGACTTGCCTTAAAAACGAACATTGTTGCTCTATGGTTATTAAGGAGCAAGCTCTTTTCTTTACCATCAGGTAGCTTCAAATTTGCCTTTTCTATTCTTCTGATTTTTGGATTTTGGATAAGAATTTTGTTTATCTAGATTTATGTATTTCTTGAAAGAAAGGCGTCCAAAGTAACATGGATCTCCTAAAAACAACTCTTTTTGACATGGGAAAGTTCTCAAGACCAAGACCGTTCCAAGCCACCAACCCGTTGGTGCTTCATGTGCCGTTGCTAAAAAAGATAACATCATGCAAAAATTCATTTTTCAAAGGTATTTCAACACAGGTGCTTTACATTTTCTTACCTTCTCTGCCCAAATAAGTCTTTTTTTACGACCGATTTTGGATTATACTGTTGTAGTCGTAGAGACTAACCAAGAAGCTGGTGAGACTTTACTAGTTCTTCTTATGAAATTTGAAAATATTTTCTGCTGAAACAATCAAAGAGCATAGGGCTCTCTTTTGCTTCTACAATTTAACTGAAAGATGTAAACTTTATCTTTTTCTTACATTCACTTGCATACGAATACATAAACATCTTTTTTCTCATATTCACAGGTATACGGTGGTTTTCATCAGTTTACGTTGACTTCTCGCATATTTTGTTGATTTCGATTTTTTTCATGTACATTCACATGCTTAGGTTCGTCGCGATATTTTTTTTTTCCGCCGTATCAGTTTTTTTTTTAACTTCTTGAAGATCTGGGCAGGCTGGTCTTCATTTAAACATTTTGGTTGTGTTCTACATATGATGATGTATATAAATGTGGAGAAGGTAAAGAAATTTATGCTAAAGTAGAAAAAAATATTATTAAGAAATGTATATTTTGTGTTGTCTGTAGCATGTTAGATCTTGTTGGATTGTGATTTTTATTGCAGCATAGTTTATTTATAGCTACTTTAATGTTGTGATGAGCGATTGCCTTGAGTTCTCTCACCATTTGTGTGCTCAATGACATCAAATATCGAGTTCATGCAATTTATAATTTTATATTCCTATAACCTAGTTTATTTCTAAGCATGTTAAAAAAATTGAAACTAATGATTTTCTCATAAAATTGTAACTAATATTGCGATATTTGACGAATTTGTATTTCAATCACTGACATTTCAAGATTTGCAAATTATATCACCACCTTCACTTTTTCAAATCGGTACATGAATGTGGATATCCTTCTAAAGAAATGATGAAATTTCTTTGAATCAATCGGGTGATTGAATTAGCTTACTGTCAGGTTGATTGAGTATTTTTAGTTGATATTTAAAATATTAAAAAAAAACATTACACAACTGAGGTTGGTCATGAGTGATCTCCAACAAGTACGACAATTCCACTGGAAACATAGGTCAATTTGTCAGACAAATTCAATTATTGAAACTAAATATAATGCTTAATATTAAAAGTACTTTATTGCGATAAATGTAATGTAGGTCATAGTTCAAATAATCATATTTAGAATGCTTTTATGACAACATGTTGAATGATTTGTAAGAATTTTTATATTATTTATTAATAGTTACGTGGGCAAAATGATATTATATTACAATTTTATTAAAGTACGGTAAATCCAATGTTCTCATAAGAGGATCGTCTGCAAATCGATCAAGTTATTTATTCAATGAATTATTAGTTAAATTTTTTTTAATATATATGTGTAGTACTTTTTGTTAAAAAAATTATATAAAAAAAAATTAAATATGTGAACAATTTTCAAATTTTCAATGTTTAAAGGAAATGATAAATAATTTATAAATCTTCATTTTATTTAAATATATATTCTTATATATATATATATTAAACAAATTAAATGTAACAAAATTTATCTTAAAAATAGTACCGATCTTACAAGTCTGACGGAATGGTGTTGACCGTTCAGTAGCAAACATTTTATTCAAGTGAATCGAGCTGGTCTATAAATCCGTTCCCTATCCATCCGAAGGACAAATCGGTTCAATCCTATTTTGAATATAATAGGTAAATCATGATTAATGTCATTTATATTTATAATGCAATTGTAATATTATTTCTGGCACTAGCCAAGATCTATATAAAATGTAAATTAGCAAAAAAATCAAGCAAAATACCATTAATTTTTTTATTTTAATAATATCATCGCTCCCTAAAAAAAATCAAGAAATGCTATAGATACCTAATATTGTAATAGACGTGTACATAACACTCACATTGAGTGGACCGAGTGGACCGACAAAATCAAAAATCAAATAGACACACTCATATTGAGTGTTATGTATCCTCCATGCGCCACCTCCCATCATTTCCCGCCTGTTTATCTGATAAGAGTAAATTTGCAGAGAAAGTCGGAAAGAGAGAACTGAACTAGGGTTTTCGATATTCGCGGGGATGAGGCCCGACGATTACAAGTTCATGCGAATTGTGGACGCCGTGACTTGCGTTAATCAGAAAGTTAATCTCATCGGCGTCGTCGTCGAGACTAGCCTCCCCAAGAAATCTAAAGGAACAGGTACTTTTTTGTGTTCTTTTTTTTTTTTTTTAAACTCTCCACCGTACTTCAATAATTTTTTAACGTGTTCTTCATTTTCTTTTGGTAATTTTCTTTGTTTGTTTCAAGATTTTTTCTGTTCAGCGAGGATCATTGATGAATCATTGACGGCACCTGGTATTTTCATAAACTTTTTCGCTGAAACTATGGAGAAGCTCCCCAATTTAGAGTGTGTCGGTGATATAGTTATGGTTTCTCATGTTGTGGTAATCAATTTCTTACTCTTCACATAGTTCGGCTCTCTCTCTCTCTCCCATTCATTGTTTCTTAATCAATTTTTTTTTTTTTTCTTTTTTCGGCAGGTGAAAATGAGGGGTTCTGATGTTTATGGTTTGTTTAACAAGAAATTCTCATCTTTCGCCTTATTCGAAGGGGGACGCCATAGTGGCAAAGAAGTTGTGCCTTATCAAATTTCTTCGAAATATAAACCAAGAGACGAGGACAAGAAGTTTGTAACAGCATTAAGGAAATGGACTATCCAACACAAACTTGAAGGTAGGTTCTTGCATTCACGTGGTCTGCACATTGAGCACACATCTTTATTGCTGTTGGGTTGTTCAGATTAATCATTTTATCTTTTTAAGCTAGTTTTTCAGTTTTTTCGTGGAAAGGATGCATATTTCTTGCAGTTGAAGTCTCTTATTAGCTGACTGATAGAATTAATATGTTTGCAGTTTTCTGTTAAGCAGTCACATAGGGGAACATTTTGAAACAATGTTATTGGACTTAATAACATACCTTAGCAGGATTTTCTATGTTTGATTTTGATATATAGGCATAAATGAGTACCTGTCACTGAGAGAAATCAAAGAAGATGAACGTGTCAATCTTCTTTGCAAGGTAATTCAGAGTTATGTGTAACCTACTTGTAATTGACTCAAAGAGCTGGTATTGTTCTTTCCTTTAGTAGTAAGTAATTGTTCGTGTCCTGTTTTTGCTCCAATTCTAGATTTTGCATGTTTGTCAAGTCAAGGAAGACGAATGGGTGATCTTTGTTTGGGATGGAACAGACACACCGCCTGCTTCTGTTGACAGCAAGTTTGTATTTCTTCTCTATTATATACATGTCCATTCCTCTCACCGTTGTGGATATTAGGCTGTGTTATATATATACACACATGATGATGTGATATCTGGACATATTATATATGGGGTAAGGTGTCTCTGCTGTTGGACATGGGGAGTGCCGTTGGCCTCGAGAATGACTTTGTCATTAGTTTTGCAATGCATAAGTGTAACTGCTGAAATCGTTGTATTGCTTTGGGTCCGTAACCTATTTCAAGATAATTTAGTTTGTATAATTAATTTTTCAGCTCGCACATTTTTCATTATAGCTTGAATTTACTACAATACAATATCCAATTAGGATTTTGTTAGTTCGCATGGTTGGAAGCCAAAAGTAGATTGTAACATCATCTCAACTTGCCCAAAGGGGAATTATTTGTGCCTTATCACGAACAAATGGATGGAGTTGTGGTCTGATTGCATTGGATTTTAGATTAATTTGACATTAGAAAAATTGGTTCTTCTTCCTCTGGTGGCTCCCGTATCTAATATGACTCTTATTTAGTATCAAATAAGTTCTTGGTCACTTGGTTGTTTACACTGTTCCTTCATAATATCTGTTATCCTAATGATCTGGACACATGAATTTAGCATATTAAGAACCTAACTCTAAGCTATAATCATGTGTTCTTGTTGTCTGCCATTTCAGACTCGAAGATGAGATAGAAAATCCGATTCCTCTACAGTTGGAAATGCCTCCTTTGTCAAGAGACACTTTATGTACCTTTCCATCAGTTGGAACAGTCTTGAGGATGTTTGTAGATCAAGGCAATGACAAATTAGGCATAACCTTACTTAAAACAAATAGGTGGGTGAAACTTGTTGGTGTGAAATGTGAAGTTCGTGCTGCATCACGGTGTGCTATGTTGATGCCCTTCTCCAAGCTTTGCTATTTGCCTGATGATGACAGTGTTGTAATTGAGCGCCTAAGGTGATTACTGCTTCAAGTATTTTGTTATAAATTATAAGTATGTTATGCAACGGAATATATATTTGGCTCAGTATTCTATTTGTTTGTTTTATATTTCTGTTGAGTATAATATAACAACGTATTCATAATGTATCAGTGGTGGGTGTTCCTGATGATGTTGAAACAAGCCGTTTAGATGAAATTATTAGTTGTGTGATCCGCTTTGAATCCTCAATTTGCCTTTGAAATTTTATTATGAATATTTTTAGATAATTTAATAAAAATTCCAGTTGAGATTCTACTCAAACAAATTGTAAATATTATAGTATTTTATCTATTTGTTCTTTCTCTTAAATTTTGATCTTTATTTCTGCAACCAAAACATTGGACTTGACACCTTTGTTCGTAAAGATTGACGAGATCCAATTTAATATTCATACAAGACATTTGAATCAGGTCTTACGGTGAGCGTGTTTCATCTAAGTGGGGCCGAATACCCTTCACAAGTTTCCCTTGGCCGTCTCACATAACAGGTTTCATCGCAATAGATATTGGATGATTTTGCTTTGATCTATCTTTCTAAGTCATTGTCTAATATGCCCTTTATTTATTGATCTCCAGAGACGGATCACCCTGACATTGCCTTTGTAAGTTTAATGGATGTCCTCACACATCCAGAGGTGAGCCATCTCTTTCATTCTCTCCATCTATTGGTTATACAACAACACTCCTCTATATAACACGTATAAACATCATGTTTACATTGACATTTGTAGAAAACATACTATTTTCCTTGAATTTGTGTGTAACTGCACCTCTTTACGAAAGTTAACTGATATATGCTCTTGAATATTCAACATCTTTTTTACTTTATTATATTTGGCTAAACTCATATCTAATAGAACATTTCTATTCGTGCCCGATTAGCCATTTTCAGCCTTACAGTGAATCTTTTTTATTTGGTACATTGACATTAAGGTTCGATTGAAGTTCTGCTGTTTTAATATCCATGTGGATATATATCAAATCAAGAAAGTTTTTGAATGTGTGTGAATTTTTCAAGATCAAACTAATTCTATAAATTGTATACTATTCTCGTTCAATTTACCGAAAGAACTGATGTTGGGTACGTGTATGCAATATAACTTTTTTCTTTAATCATGAGTTAAATAGATCTTGATGTCACTTCCATCTTATGCGCCTGTGTGTTGCAGGTGACTTATAAATTTAGGTGTGTTGTTCGGGTTGTTGCAATATTTCCATGGAGGGTAGAGGACTTTAGCTCTCCTAATGGTATATACAGAGTGAGGTTGACTCTGGAGGATCCCACTGCAAGAGTTCATGCATTTCTATATGCAGAGGATGGGGTAAAAGACTTTGCTTATTATCTGATTTCTTATTTTTATTTTTTAGTTATTAAAATATCTCGTCATCATAATTTCCTTAAAATAGTGGTCTAAATCTTCCCTACTGTTGAACTTATGCTTGTTCCAATTTATTCACGAGTAATGTAAAATTTTGTTTGTAGTCATTGGATATCCCAAACCATATTAAATTGGTCTGAAAAATTGTAGTCATTATTTTGGAACGTTTACAGAGGAAATTTTTTGGGGAAGTTGATTCTGCCGATAAGCTAACACGGAAGAGAAATATGTTGCTTGGAATTGCTGAACAAGACGATGCTACGGCAACGAAAAATGTATCGCGAAATCCACCATGGATACAATGTTGCTTGAAATCTTATTATCTGGACAAAAGCAATATTTGGGGGAGTAGGAATTACCGAATATTTGGCACTACTTTTGTTGGATGATGATTGTATACAAGTTAGCCTTTGTGTGCCTTCAAATTAGGTAGAAAGCTTCATAATCTTTAGATCTTAGGTTTTAAGTTGTAACAAACTACGACATGTTGACTCCGTGTATAAACTTTGAGCGGTTAGTCAACTATGACATGTTGATTTTGTGTATTAAGTATTAATTTTGATCGGCTAGTCGGACCACCAACCTTCTTTCTGAACCATGTTCAAAATATAAGTAGTCCCCCACAAATTACTGCTTGATCACAACCAAAAAGTTCTTAAAATTAAAGTGCATGCAGTAATACATTGATTACTTGGAGTGCTTCATATTTATTGATGGATGTTTATTTCTTTTCACACACCTTCACTAAGAGGGGATATTTTAACAAGTATGCATTATACAGTTGTCTGGTTTGCGCTTAAGAAGCACGAACAAGTGAAGTGCTGCTGCTGTCTTTATTCAGTCTATAATTTCGATAACTTTACGTGGGAAAAGATCATCAAAGACATGATCCAAACTGCTTCCTTCCTAACTCCTCTGGTTGCTCGCACGGTGAGGGACATGTCTTGGAAAAAGTTCTTTGCCGTTCACCTCAGGCAAAACCTCCATCCTCTCCATACTAAAACCTTGGTTTTGCTTCATCGTCTGTTCAAACTCCTGTGGAGATGTGAAAAACATCGGCAAGTTGAACTCGTCCACCTTATTCTCTTCAATTATTCCCTGCATGAGAAGACCAAAATATCACATGTAATTGATCCAAAGTAGCTTTACTAAAAGAAACCGTTTAACCTAGAATTATAATAGTTACCTTTCTCGCCAGATCGACCAGGCAATCTCCCAACATATCGAAGAAAACACTGACAAGGAATTTCGAGTGCGGGACCCCATCCGGGCAAGCTGGCATGACGAGCATGACCAGCCCCCCCGAGACCACTTCCTGGGCCTGCGCATCGAGAAACTTGGACATATCATAAGCATGCTGTCGTAAATACGCTTCTATCACTTCCTGAGGAGCTCCAGTGTAAAATATCTTGCCCGAGTTTTTGACGGTGGATGCACGGGAAAGCCAATGCAGAACCAACGAGCAGTGCACGATATGAAGGTAGTCTCGTGGGAAAAGTCGGCCGTGGAAAGTGCTCGGGACACCCGACACGTGGTAGTCTCGGTTGGGAGGGAGGGATTTGAAAAGGGTGTTGAAGTCGTTGAGCACGTGGTCGCTAAAGTGGACATGGAACATGTTGTTGTGGTTTGTTAGTGAAAGTTTGATGGCCTCGATAATGTTGTGGACCGCTTATAAAAGTGTTGGGCCCCACCGAACACCATAAATCGGCGATGCGTAGCGTTTGTGGCGAGGATGCAACGAGGGGGTCGATGTTCTCGGTCATGGATTTTTGGACGAGCGGTTTAGCGCTATCAGTGACGGCTCTCTGCATCAAAAGCAGACTCATACATGTGAATGAGAGTTATAAAAGTAGACTAATACATGTCCTTATGGAGCAAGGGGGGCTGCTGTGGCTAACTAACAACAGTAAATCCCAGTCCTTCGTTAAACATAAATTAAACCAAAATCTAATGGCTAGAAATAAATAAAGAGATATGACAATCGGTGAATAAGACTTTTTCCGGCGATTTTCCCCTTTCAATGTCTTTTTTTTTCCTTTCTAATTCTTCTTTGTGCATAAAGCAAAGAAGAGTAAGGTTATGTTTGGCTCTATAATTTTGACTTGATGCATTTTACCTCTGCTTGGATTGAATTATTTTACTATTTTTTCCCCAATTTTGTCATACGTATCGTTGAATTTTGTTCATGTTTTTGGTTTAATTCTTGAATTAAGGAAATAAAAATTGTGTCTTCGTTTGTGACGCTTGAATTGTGTACGCTTCAACAAACAAAAAAATATAAAAAAAAAATAAAAATAAAAATCTTTCACTTTGTGAGCAATTTTGAAGATTTGAGTGTTGGTTTAAAAGAGCCTCTTTTGCATGTGAATTTAGCTTATGTATACATGGTAGTTGAGTGAGTTCTAGGCTGAGGTGTGAGCAGAAATATTTCTAAATGTGGTTTTGCAATTAAAGATTTTGTGTTGTAGATGTTCAAGCTCAGTCAATATAGCCCGGTGAATGTAGAGTTCTATTTACCATGTTCAAGCTTTAGTTCTCAAGCCTTAACAAGTGTATAATATGCAAAGACTTTACATTTGTCATATACTGTGGCCGATTTTATAAATATTGATTGATTGCAACAATTGTTAAGGCTAGCATAACGAACAAAAACTAAGAACACAATCGCATTCAAAGTTGGTTTGAAAGAAAAAAAAGAATCAATCATAATCGGGTATAAAAAGCAGAAATTATGACCCGATCAAAGACAGAGATTTTTGGATGCTCCACTTAACATGATCGGTTTCGAACTCGACAAAGTTTCAGCTAGTAAAGTTTCGGGCCACCTCATAATCATTCCAGAATGCTGCCTGGTACTAATCGTTTGAATGCCATATTATAATAATTGGTAATTTTTTATTAAGTTTAACTAATTTGAGATTGTGCAGTACCGTATGGTTCATGGAGGGGTATCGGCAATTATATCTGAGGCCTTAGCAAGCATACGAGCTCATATTGCCTTAACAAGTGAGAAGTTGCTCTAATGAAATGCGATCCTTCTAAAATCGGTACTAAAACTTTATCTCTTCCGCTTAGCTCAGTAACAACTGATGAGTGCCCCTAGCTCAACAACTCAGTCTAGCTCAGGAAGAGTGCCCACCTGATCGTCGCAACCCACTCAATTAATGGGGAGATCGATTGGTCTGATTGGCCTGTACTTTTTTCTTGCTAAGATGTGGACTGGTCTTAGTGGCAATCCAATTATACTCTTGGTATTGGATTTTTTTATCGTGCCTTATTGACTATGACAAGAGTCGCGACCAACGAGCCTCGTCCGAGGGACGGTAGCGGGTCTCTGTACGCTTATCTATTGCGTCTTCAAGGCTCACATTACTTTGCAACTTGTCTGTGCCGGATATTGCTAGAGATGCTGCTTAGAATCTTAAAAGATACGCAAAGTTATAGACCGACTTTGTTCTTCACTCTGATTCTTGTATTATTTATTTATTGTAGCACATTGCCACTTGATTGGAGGATTTGATGTTTACAGGCTTGTATGATACAGTGATTTTCTGTTTGCTGTATGTAATGTGAAGAGTAAGAATAATGAACAAGTGACAAAGTTTGTGTAAAATTAAAGAAAACCACAAGTAACACAACCCATTAAAACATTCTACTCAATCATAGATGAATCCATATGTTACAACAAAACAAATAGAGTACACTTTATTTCTTATATTTTTAATGGAAAAATGAATTAAAACAAAAATCATTCAAATCTAATCTTCTGAAGACCAATAAACTTCTAATGTAGGACTTTTGTGTGATGATTTTTCGAATTACCTATGTCTGCACATGACAATGTACAAAAACACCTAAATTCAAAACATTCTAAGCGCCTTTTGACTTTAGAAGTTTAGTTACGACAATTAGGTGAAACCGTTCCCAAGTTCTGCAAACGGACGTTATTACAGAAGGCTTTGGATTTCTCGCCACCTGTCCCGATCAAGTTCACATTTTGCAGAGTGATCCCCTAGCAAGGATGGCTTTTGCTGCATTTGAAATTGATGGCTTCATCTGAATTACTCGTGCCCTTGATGTTTCTGTATTCGATGTTCTTCACTTGTACGGATGAACTCTGAAGAAAAATACACGATAAAAACCACTATTTTATCGTTATTATTCATTATTTTGCAGCAAAATTAACAGCATGTCGTGTGACTGTCTATCTAACCTGTTCTTTGCACGGTTCCTTTTGAATGGCAGTAACTTTGGTCGATATATATTGGGTTTTTCACTCCTTGCATTTCTATATTGTGGAACTTAATATTTTTTGCACTTCCAGAGCCATCCTGATTTGTAGTAAATAAGACAAGTGTTAAAAAAACTTGTAATAAAAGTTAAAACAGTAAAATGGTGATTAACTAACTTACCTGTCATGTATTGATTCTAACTCCATTAATTGTTCTAGAAAGCTTTCCTCTGTTGACTACACCGCCTGAGACATATTCTTCTAAATTTTCAGAACCTAAGCTTCCAATACTGATTTTTCAAAACAAGTACCAGAAAAAAAGGGTCATTATCTCTGACTATAAAATTCTAATAATATTTTCATAAATATTTTTTTATATGATTGATTGAAATTTAAATCATTACCTAATGCCATGGCCTGGTCCACATGTAATATTTATAGCTCGAACTTTCTCTGATCCACTGACGATCGAAATACAATCATCGCCTAATCATAGGTTCAATTTTTATTAAAAATTGTCATCATTTATATATACAAATTCATCAAAAAACTTGTTATAAATTTTTTTCACGGTGAGAACTTATTTTACCGGTGTCAGTAATGCAGCTCGATATTTGGATGTTTCGAGTGCCTGTGACATGAATTCCATCAGTGTTGGGGATTTTCTCGGGGGCATTTTAAAGAATAGTAGTTAAAGTGAGAAAAAGTGAGACACTACCTCAAATAAACTTAAGAAGTTTCTAGCCATTAGATTTTGTTTTAATGTATAATTAATGAATGGCTGAGATTTAACTGTTGGGGCTGCTGTT
Source organism: Striga hermonthica (assembly GCA_902706635.1). Lineage (NCBI taxonomy): Eukaryota > Viridiplantae > Streptophyta > Magnoliopsida > Lamiales > Orobanchaceae > Striga > Striga hermonthica. The sequence goes on along the minus strand of CACSLK010027752.1, from coordinate 17,269,301 downwards.
AGTTAGCCACAACAGTCCCCCTTACCCATCCTCATGCATGCAACCTTTTTGGACACGTGTTAGTTGGCATAAAACAACACCATGCAATAAATATGTTGTATTGAATATGTTCCAACACCATGCAATTGATTGCATACAAAACAAAAAAGACACATTAAAGAGCATTGAAAAACTTCATTGTCGATCTCATTTTTCTGGGCGATCTCTCGTTCTTTTATTGTTATATTTAGCCCTTAAATTAGTTTGGTAACTTTGTATTCTCAACAATTGGTGCTAGAGGAAGACCATATATTGGGTTTTGGTGAATTTTCAACCTTCAATAGCCCAAACACGTCCACTTTATCAATCCACGCAATTATGTCGTCACCAAGCGATCACAATAACAACCAAAATGTTCAAGGGGGACAACTTCCATCCCCATAGTGATAAAACTAAGTTTTTCACCCAAATGCTCTAAAATATGCTTCACAATACTACCCCTCAGAAACCAATCTCTAAAATCCACAACCACTTGTCGCGGTGTCCTATGAGGGCAACTCTCTTAATCTCCTTGAGACCCATAATAAAGACAAACATAAGCCCGACCCCACAACAAAAACCCATAAAATTGTTGGCGAGATCCAAGCTGGCTTCCGTGCAACCATAAGTTTGAACGTTCACTATGTGTTCGATTGCTTGGTAAGAAACCCAAACGTGGTGATCTCTGTCACCAACTCACAAAGAGAACCCTCTGCAAGGAGGCTGAATAAATCGCCTCTTTGAAGCAGCGAATCAGTGATCTCGAGGCCCAATAGATACCAAAAGATGTACATCGGCTTGTCGCTGATTCATTATCCCGTTTTCCTTCACCATCTCTGGGTGGCGTTTCACTGAATCCCTCATTCCTTCTCACATCTTGGGTGAAGCGCTACCCACAAATTTAAAGTTCTCCATATCAGCTTGTATAATGGGGACACCAATCTCGATTCTCATCTAGGCCTATATACATCTTGGATTGATTTTCATGGGGCCAGCAATACCCTGAGATGTCGTACTGTTTCTCTCCCTTTGGGTCCGAAGGCACAACGGTGGTACCATTTGTTGTATAGTTTTTCGAGCCTATATGTCAACTTCTAGTGATTCGTAATTACATGTGTTAAATTCTGCTACTTCAAAGTTGTCTATATAGATGTAGAACTTTTAAAATTATAAAACACTTAACAAAATTAAATTATAAATATATTTTAGAAGTTATTTGTACTTATTATCAGATGTGTTATGTTTTTTATATGATAGATCAAATTGTGATGAGTTTACATTTAACTTTCATAATGTACTAGGACAACGCCCGTGTATTACACGTGTGCTTGCTAATTTTTTCTTAAAATATAAAATTAATGAGAAAAATTAATTAAAAATTTCAATACCTTTTATAAAAATATATATTATTATATATTTAGTATGACACTTTTTTATTTGTTCGACTTACCTGTGTTATATTATAATAATTTTTTTGACTTACAACATATAATTACATTAAACATAAATATATCAATTGATAAATAATTTTATTTTTCTAATGATTTTTAATAAATAATATTACTTACTGTTATTATAAAGATGAATAAAATTATTTATTTCATATATACAATATGGATGTCAAATCGAAGATCATCAAAAGAAGATTAATTTGATATATCATATATGTAAAACGACATGAAATACAAAAGTTATCAACTTTTAAAATAAATTTACAATTCAATAGCTAATTGAAGGAAACAAATCAAAAGTCAGGGATATATTAGTCACTTAGTGTTTCACTATATAAAATTACAAAGAATTAAAGGGTTATATTAGTAAAAGTGATATTAAAATACCTAAGTTAGCTAAATAATATTTATGGAATGTCCGAACCTAAATTATTAATTATTAATATATCAATATTATTTGTCCAAACCTAATTACGAAGCATGATTCTTCTCCAAATAGAATTCCAAAGTACCAGAAACAACCACGTAGGCTAAGCGCATTTGAAATTATATATAGGGAGGATGGGTGTGTGTGGCAAAATATATATAGTAAATATATAATTATATTTACCTTTACAATCTATATATATAGGGATGTAAATGGGTCGGGTTGGGTACGGGGTTTGGCAAACCCGAACCGGACCCGCATATAATTTACACTACCCAAACCCGACCCGTTACCCGGCTAGTGATTTTGGGTTCACGTTGGGTTTTACCCGGCGGGTTAGTGGGTTTTCGTCGGGTAAATGGGTAATCTGAGTCTTAAATTTTGGTTTTTCCCGTCCCATCTCATTTCATATGAAAATAAAATAAAATAATTTCACAATTAATTATATAATGTAAAAAATAATTTATTAACTAAGTTTGACAATAACAAACTATAAAAAATATATTATTTTTGGAATAAATAATGAGATATGATTATTTATCTTTTATAGTCTATTTAATATTATAATATTTAAAATAATATTTTTTTATTACACAATTAACAAAAAATGATAATAAAATTATAATAAATAAACTAAATTTAACCATTAATTAAAATTATAATAGATAATCTAATTTTTAAAAATAACACATGACTACTTTTATATTTATTATAAGTTGTAAATATATATATGTATATGTATGTATGTATATATAATTCAATGGTTGCGGGTAAACGAGTAGGGTAATCGGGTTGGGTAATGGGTTTGCCTACTATACCCGCACCCGACCCGACCCGGGATCCGGGTAGCATAATTCTACCCTAACCCGTTCCGAAACCCAATCATCTCGAGTTTACCCGACTCAAAAAAACGGGTAACCCGCGGGTAACCCGACCCTATGGGTTTTATTGACATCTCTATATATATATCCAAAAAGATTGATGTAAAATTCTTTTATGGAAACTTAAAATAAATGAGTCAACACTTTGACTTTCTATTTGTGGAATATCTTTCATAGATAATGAAACAAGCCGAGACATTTATGGAATCAAAATTCTGTTCATCTTATCCCATGTTTGCTTTTATTTATTTATTTATTTATTTTGAAAAATGCTTAAAAAACCGAAATTTTTATTGATTTTCACAATTGAGACATTTTTTTTCTTTAGTTATTGTCTCCCTAAAATCATGGAATCTAATTTTAATGAGATTTTTTTTTTCCTTTAGTTATTGGCTTCATAAGATCATAGAATCTAATTTTTCTATTGTTATTTAAATTTTGAAAAGTTATGCTGTTGAGATTTAATCTAATTATAATATATAAAAATGTCAGTACCCACACGAAAACGTTGGTGCTTCATTGTTCCTTAACATATAAATGAATCAACAAGGTCTATAATTTTTAAACCAATGATTATATAGGGATAAAAATAAGAGTGGTGCTATATGTACAATCAAAATTGTACAATGAGTTTTACAATGAGGATATATCATGATAAATTCATGATCTTCATATCCAAACATTTATTATATAATTTTTATCCCGAAGTTAATTGTTTTAACATACCGGATAAATTATCTATTCTATCTGACATATCAGCTAGAGATCGTTTCTCTGAGACTGATAATCTACTTGATTCTCCTATAATCAAAGAATTTTCTTTAATCTGCATAGGATTTTTATTTCCCTTCACAGTTTTTCCTTTAGCTATATCAATAGCCCAGTGTTCTTCTAGAGGTGCTAATTCGCAGAAGGTTTTTTCTTCTACTGAACCTATATCTGAAAAGATATCTTCTAGTTCAATATAAGATTTTTTCCTATAATCTATACTATGGTGACTATTACTCAAAGCATAGCTTATAACGTATGTAACACTAAAGACTTTATCTCCAGGGTTCATTAGATTTTCTCTTTCAAAGTGATGAATGAAAGATAATGTTCTATCTAAATTTGCAGTTTGAATAGACATGCCAAATTTAGGATAAACTGTGAAAATAAACTTACCATAAGCAAGGTTTCCCCTTGCTGCTCCTAAGATACAGTCTTTTCTGTCATTAATTCTATCATCGATTAATGCCATCTTTATAGGAGTATCAATCCCTTCTTGAAATTCAGCTTTAAGCAAAATTTTTATTGCTCCTAGATGAATTGTTGAAATTTTACTTCTCATAAGAGATGAAATTTTCTCTAGGTTTTTTCGTATTTCTGCTTTAGTAATTAAAGGCAGGTATACGGTGCCTTTAACATCTCTTATGTCTACATGCAATTCTTGCGTGTTAACAAAATAGAAAATTTCATTTTTTTCTTTTTAAGAAATTTAACATTGGAATGTTAAAGACTTCTTCCTTTTTAAGATTTAACTTTGATTTTTGAATCTTAGTTAATACATCATGTTTTATTGCCAAACTGGCTTTAAAACCTTTTACATTTTCATTAAATGAAATTTGTGAAAGATCACTATTAGAACATAGATCTTGTTCTATATTCTTGTTTTCATTATCTGTATTGGAACTCATATTCCAAACAGGTTTTTTCTTTGATACCAGGCTCTGATACCAAGATTTTTAAACGGGCTGATTCCCGTGCAGAATTTATACAAGATATCAAAACAATCCATTTCAATTCATAAGAAGTGAGCTCTGCTGCTGTGCCTTCTTAATAGACTCTTTTAATGCGAGAATGACCGAGACCATTCTATTGACATTATCAACATAGCTTCTTGTAGTTGCTAGTTTTATTTCTATAGGTGCAGAAATATAAGTTTGAATATAATCATTCAATCTTTGTTCTTCTTCATTTAAATCAGATGTTAACCGGATTATTTGTTTTCTTAGTGTTCTAAGACAATTTATATCTGAAAACACTACTCTTACTGGCATATGCCATAAATTATTGTTTTCCATAGCAAGTTAGAGTTTTAACACTCAAAAAATCAATGAATTTAGGTAGCTCCCAAAAGAGATGTTTGTTTTTCTGCTTTCTTAATTGACTTCTTGGTAGAAGTAACTAAGCCATATAGACCATTTAGTCTGAAACCATAAGATTTTAGGATACTCATTTTACCCTCAGGTAATGCCCTGTTATACTCGAGTTCTTTCTCAAGTTGTAAGGCTTCAAGTCTTCGTTGATAAACTTCTAACAAAGTATGAAGATTTCTTAATTGTTTACGCTGATATCTCAAAGCGTTTCGTTCTTTATAAAGCATTTTCATTGGCAAATGCCAAAAATCATACCATTGTAAAAAATTCATAATTTTTTATTCAGAGAAATTGTTTTATCAAAAGATTTAATCTATTTTATGGTTTTAAAAACCTTTTTTCAATGATTCTTGAAATGCCTTTATAAATTAAAATTCCTTTCCTAGAAACTTTAGACTGCTTCTCAGAGAGCTATTTAAGACATAACCACTATATTCAAAGGAACTTCTTATAAAATGTTTTATAGTTTGGATAAATGTTTACCTTTGTGTTTGATTTTGAATCTTTGTATCTGAATGATCGATTCCAAGCCTGCTCCACGGGTACTGTTTTCCCTTCTGGTACTTCTTCCCTCTGATTAGCAAATTGGCCTCCAGGATAAGATCTTTAGCACAAGTTCAAACAAACTGGATATTTTATTCAAACTTCAAACATTTTACAAGAGTCCTGATATGAATATTAATTATTCATTCAAGCCTCTGATTACAATCTCAAGTTCCTAAAAAGGAACCTTTCACTACTCACATATAGACATAGAAGAAAGAAAGTTTTACAAAAATTCAAGCTAGACTCTGGACTAATTTTCTGATGTCCCTTATTGAAAATGTAACTCATCCTTTTATAGACTAAGGAATGAGGATCGATACAAGTGTTTATCGTCACTACTGACCTATGCCATTAGTTGGCCTCCACTTTCTCACATGGACTTGAGCCAATAATGTTGCTTAGCTGACCTCTCTCACATGGTTGATGATTTGGATGATATTGACCCTGTCTGGGAATCTTTTTCTTCAGTCATCTTTTTTAAAGTGATTGGCTCCACCGTAATTGTTGCTTGACAGCTTTCATTTGGACAGGTGTAGATGCTACCACGTGCTTCCTTATGTTTCTTAATCTTTTTACAGATCTTTGGATGATGAAATTCTTGAAGTAAACCTTTTTGGAAGGTGATAATCCTGATTTCATCTTCATTACTCATGATGTTTGGTGATTTTGAATATACCAAGTATTTTTTGTCTTGGTAATTCACAAACACTTTATCGTCCGAGTTAAACTCTATTGTTTTTTCCACTAGAGTTTCATATCGGTTAAGTCCAACATCGTCGAGGTTGACAGGTTGGAACGTTCTTGCTTCTGGTTTAATGAATTTTTCTCCAGAACTTACGCCTAGCATGATTAAATGTTTTGCTGGGATTACTTCGTCATTGAGCCAAATTGGTATCGAACTCATGATTTTTAGAAAAATGTCCTTGTCGCCTTGGATGCATTTTTTCCTGTAGTTTTTTATTGCCTTAAGAACATTAGAAGGTAGTTCTTGTAGTTCCTTTAAAGTTTGGCTGGGATATATGGTTTTAACCATTCCATATTCGAATGCTTCAATAACCATTTCTGAATTTGCGTTTTTTATGAAGTTGAAGAACCTCAAGTCCTTTCCATTTGTCGTGAAGTATTTATCTGTCAAGATTTCTGCTTCACCACTGTGTCGGGCCAAGTTAATCCAATAGTCCAAGCCTTCTTTTGAGAGTTGAGCCAGGTTGGTCCGTTCATCTTGTTGGGCTTCCTGATTGGGCCTTTTTGGGATCTTTCCAAGAGTTTGGAGCCTTTCTTGTTTTCTGGGCTTCTTTAGGGCCGCAGTGAATGTGTTGGGCTTAAGTCCATCTGCTGTGCAAATTAGCTCGAGGGGAGCTATTGCATTTATTCTCAAGTACTGATCTGCTGCAATACGAGCCTCAAAGAAACTTTTGTATTTCTTGTGTGAAACACCAGAAATACCACTTGTAGCTTTTTTGGTAATCTCCCAATCTTGATAGATACCTGCATTTGGACCATTAAACACGACATAATATGTTGTGTCTTTTTTATTTGGGATTTGAATTCCCTTATCATTGTCAAATGATTTTGTCTGTTTAGGAACAGAAATTCCACCGTTCGGTCTGAGGTTTAAACCATCAGAATTATCCGACGTTGTTGGTAATTTAATACCTATTGCCGTTTAGCAAGTTGCTAGCTATTAACGGATTTGATAAGTCTTTACCAGTAGCCGTTTGCTCTGGACTAGTTTCACCTTCAAGATCTATAAGATCAAGAGGAGATGGAATTTCCTCTTTTTGTTCACAAGCTAGGCTTGCTACATTACTCGTTTGTTCCATTACTGGAATAGAGACAGTAGAATCTCTTCTTTGTTCAGCTTTAAACAAGCTTACATACTTAATTTTATTGCGAACCAATTCAAGTTCTTGGACCAGAAGTCCTTCTTGCAACTGGAGTTGTCGTAATTCATCCATTATAGATGATGCTTTATCAAGCATAAATCATGCCTGGGAAGCAACTCCCTATTGTCACCACCTGTGACTGGTTATGTGCTCCGTAGCCATCGGCAGTGCACAGCAGCATGCCGATAGCCGTCCCTAGCGCACGCGTGGTGACAGTCGTACCCGCCAGTGCACGGACCATGGCCAGTCACGCACGGGCTGGCGCCAGCAACGCCCAGGCCGCACCCAGTGCGTGCGTGCTACCGTGCCGATAGCCCAGCCAGCGGCCGACCGCCCGACCACAGCGAGCCGATGGTCCGGCCAGCCAGTGAACCAGCTGGTTTAGACCGGTTACTTGAGCGATTCAGGACTTAGTGACCCCGTCCCAGTTCAGTCAGTTCAGTTTGTTCAGTTCATTATTTTCTGTTCAGTTCAGATTTATCAGTCAAGTTAGAAACCGAGATTATTTCAGTAAATCCAGTTAAATATTTAAGTTCGATTCGAGCATCTTAGCAGTTATTTTCAGTCAATCTGAGCATAGTACTTAGTGTTTGTTTATTTATATATTTTTACAGTTTGATCAGCAGCAACACTTACATATTCAGACCAGCAGTTCAGGTGGGGACTCAGACTGAGTATTACATTGAGTATAATTACAGTTATCATGTTCAAGGTATGCATATCCAGTTCCGCTTAGAATGGTGGCCGGTTCAGGTGCTCTAAATCCATTCTGAGTTCTAGTGGCGTAATCTGCCCACTAGGGTGTGCACATGGTTCCGGCAAAGTTTATTATAGCCGGCAGATACAGTATCTGATCCAGTAGCAGTTTATACTGTTGATCAGCCAGTCATGGACATAGATACAGATTATATATATGCGCCTCTGATCATGATATTTCAATTATTGTTACTGTTTTATTTCAGCATGAGTTTCTGCGGAGCACAGTGGCTTTTAGTGCTCACGCCCCCACTATATTATCTTTTTAAGAGGGATAGATTGTAATTCTCCGTTTTGATTAATGGTAGTCCTACGACCTTTTTCCCTTCTACTCGCGGTCTTCGTCAGGGGGACCCCCTATCCCCCTCCCTTTTTGTTCTGGTGGTTTATTATCTCTCTCGCTGCCTTGACGGCTTCATTCGCGTCTTTCTGAGGATGACCTACAGCACGCGTGGCTGTGGGCCTCCCATTTGCCACCTCTTCTATGCGGATGACATTATCATTTTCACTCGTGCGAATGATAATGGGCTAGTAGATCTCATGAGTCTTTTGGACCACTAAAGTGAGACATCTGGCCAGCTAGTCAGTGTCAGTAAGAGCATCTTTATTATGGACCACCATATTGCAGACCATTGGGCCCACCGGATTCACGAGCGCACTGGATTTGCTCGTGGGGACTTACCCATCCCTTATCTCGGGCTTCCCCTGTACAAGGGCCATCTCTCCCACGAGCTTTTCATCGACGTCCGTCAGAGGATGATTGACCGGATTTCTGGCTGGTCGCACAAACACCTATCCTTCGGAGGTCGGTTTGCTCTGATCAAGAGCACTCTTTGTGCCCTCCCCCTTCACCTTCTCGCGGTTCTTGACCTCTATCAGTCTATGATTCATGAGTTAGATCAGATCTTAGCCCGCTATTTTTGGAGCCATGGCAGGGCTCGCGGGGATGACGACAGACTCACTGGGTGAAGTGGGATTCCATATATCGTCCCCATTCTGAGGGTGGGCTCGGGATTCGGCGTTTCTCTGATGTTGTTACTGCATTTTCCTACAGGATGTGGTGGCGCCTTAGGGAGGGCAAGTCCCTTTGGGCCCAATACCTCTCGAGGAAATATTGCCCTGGTGGGGTTGCCCATCCTTGCAGGGTGACAACCACTGCTCAGGATAGTCGGCAGTGGAGACGGCTCACCATTGTTGCAGGCGTGCTCAGAAGCACATAGTTTGGACCTTGGGTTCTGGGGAGGTTAGCTTCTGGGATGAGTGGTAGTTCGGCGAGGCCCCTTTTTCGAGTACTAGGCCGGTCACTCACCTGTCTTACATGCAGGTGACGGACCTTTGGACGGGGGGGTTTTTGGATAGAGATAAGATGGAGGATATTCTTGGTGAGGGTGGGGGTTTCAGTAGACTAGAGATTGACCAGATCCGACAGATTCCCATTCTGGAGGGAGGTTTGGACGTCATGAGGTGGAGACTTACATCTTCGGGTGCATTCTCTACGTCATCGGCCTGGGGAGATGTGAGGCTGGGAAACCGGCCTAACTCCCTCTTCGAGGCCATCTGGACCGACCTTCTCACCTCGACCATTTCCGTCTTTTTGTGGCGTCTCTTATTACGGCGCATTCCCATTGACACTGTGATGCAGGCGAGAGGGTTCTCCTTCTCTCCCGTTGCCATTGCTGTGCTGAGACCGGTACCTTTGAGATCGAGACTTTCACCAATCTTTTCCTTGAGAGTGAGATTGTGAGGAGAGTGTGGGAGCACTATGCCAGATATACTCATATACCCTTACCCACTACAAACAGTTTTTTTGAGCTCCTGAGTTTTTTCTCACACCGCACACACAGTAGAAACATGGGCTTCCTTATTACTTGTCTGATCCTATGGGCCACATGAACAGAAATGAATAACGCGAAACATAAGGATATTATATTTTCTTGTGCTCACATCATTTTGCAGGTTGACAGACACCTCTCTCTCCTCACAACGAAAGACTGGACAGGTTGTACACCGCCCCACCGCTTGAGGTCACCGCCTTCTTTACATGTCCAGCACCCACGACCCAGGGCCATTGTTTGGCTGAAACCCAAGGCCCCTTGGGTTAAGCTAAACACAGATGGCGCATTCGACAGACATACCGGAGCTGCTGGAGGAGGGGGCCTGATTAGGGATCATGGTGGGCCACTCATCTCTGCCTACCATGGGCCACTCCGGGCCTCCTCGAGTTATGATGCAGAGATTCAGGCGTTCCAGATTGGTCTTGAGATTGTCGCCTGGGTCTCCTCCCATATCTGGATAGAGATGGATGCTGCAGCTGCCATCACACTTTTGACATCTGGCCACTAGGGCTTATGGCAGATCTAGCATCCCTTTATGTGCATCAGAGACACCCTCCGCTCGATCCATTACCAGGCCTCACACATTTTCCGAGAGGAGAATCGGCCCGCTGATTTTCTTGCTAGCACGGAGGCATCTATACCCCAAAGACGCATCCTTCATCCTGAGGACATTCCCCTCCAGCTTCGGACGCTCATTCGGATGGACCAGCTAGAGTACCCATCCTTCAGATTCGGACGGCGGCTACCACCTGACCCTGACTAGACTTGTCGTTTTGGACCCATGCCAGGCCAATCTGACAGGGATGACCTTTTATGAGGACTTGATACTATGTGATCCTTGTACTTTTTGTTTTTCTGTTTTTGATGTTGCTCTATGTATCTTTGACATTGATGTAGACCATTGACTTATTAGCCCTCTCGGGGCCATTATATTCACAGGTCGGGGGTGTAGCCTCAACCCCCATCCCACACTGGGATGTTTATATAAATAAATAAATAAATAAATAAATAAATGCTTAATGAAGTAATAAACACTTAGAAATGGCTAGAATGTTGAGAATTTTAGTGAAGAGATTAGCAATTGTGTGAGAAACGATGAGCTTATGTAGAGGTAGTTACAAGTGAAAAAAAAGAAGGAAAAACCAACTACTCAAAAGTTTCGGGTCGGTGGCAACAAACCATCTAATGTTATGATGATCCTACAGTCAAATTTAAAAATATGACTGTTAGACCTATAGATTTTGGGTTTGACTCATCCCAACTCAAAATTGCCCATCAAATTCAAATTTAAATATAATTTCTCTAGATTCAAGTTTAAATTTGGGCGCGAAACAAAAACCTAACTAGCCGCTCACCTTCAATTGTCGTCGATTAGCCTTCCTCGGTGACGGAGGGGCCTGACCAGCAGTCGCCCCTGACCGCTTGTCCCGTCCTGGATGTCGTGCACCCCGATTTTGCTGCGGTTCTGCTGCGTCGTTGCCCTTAAAGCGACGGCGATTTGGAGTTTGAAGGAGTCGTCCCCTTGGTCGGAGTCCAGTCGAAGTCCAGTCAGAGATGGGTGGTTTCCTCCCGGCCGCCGGCGGACCCTCGATTGGCGGTGGTAAGCCCCTCTATTTCTCTACTTTTGACGGTGATTGGAGTTCCCGTTGGATGTTTCTGTTTTCTCCGGCGGGGCTTTCAATGGGTTCTTCGTTGTTGGTCGCTGGAGTTAGCGGTGGTGCTCGATGGTATATGGGCCTGATGATGGGACGAGGCCCCGACTGCTGCGACGACTCATGTTGCGGCAGAAGGAGTTGAAGAACCGTACCACCTACCTCCCTGTTCGGCTAGTTGTATTAGGCGGCGGGGTCCGGGAACCTAATTCTCTTGAGCTCGGCTAGTGGTGTAAGACGGGTTTGGGAGAGGCTGGTGGTGTTGGTCGATTTTCTCTCGGTTGGAGGTGGGTCGATTAAGGAAATGGTTCGGGGCTCAGTTTCAACTACTGTATAGGCGGTTGTGCAGTTTCGGTAGTGGTTTCTCGGGCTGGACTCCTTCTTATGTCGATTGTTCACTGTTGGTTGGGCCTTCTCGTTTGCCGGTGAAGGGCCGTTTGTTATTTTAGTTTTTGTTTTTGTTGTTCTTGTTTTGTGTTATTCGTGTATCTGTTTGAGTTAGTACTTGTGTTTTAGGTTTGGGCCGTTGGCTTCGGTTAGCCCGAGTGTGACTTTATTATCCTGTTGGGATCGTACACTGGGGCATTACCCTGTTGGGGTCTTTTTTTTTTTTTTTCATCCTCCTCTTGGGAGCTTTTAGTGTCGTTGCGTTTTTTGTGTTTCTGAGTATTACCCTGTTGGAGTCGGTTCCAGGCGAGCTTTTGACATGTCCTCCTAATTTATTCAGCTGTTGGCTGTTTGTATTCAGCTGTTGACTGTTTGTATTCAGCCGATGGTTGTACTTTTGCACTTTTGTGCGATTTTATATATAATACCTCTATCATTTCGAAAAAAAAGAGTTTAAATTTGGGCAGGATTGGATTTTCTTGTCGATCTTACAGGTTCACAATATTATTTACCTAACACCAATCTCTGCATTACACATGTCTAAGCTTAGATTTGACCCTAACTTGTGGTCCAGGATCAAGGGCCAGAGTAAGTGGTCCCCTACTTCCACTTGTTGGGTTGCCATTAGGGTTGTTTTTCGGTTCTAAACAAAGGTCATTCATGTTCGTTCGTGTTCGATAATAGCTCGTTTGTTTAGCATTCAAACCGAACACGAACATAAAATTACGCTCGTTTAATTATCGAACGAACACGTACATGTTCGCAAACTAAATGAGCGTTCGCGAACCAAAAAAAATATTTTATAATTTTATATATTATATATAGTATATACATGTATAATATAATATATAAATATAAATATATTAAATATTATATAAAATAAAAATATTTTACAATAATACACATAGTATATACATATATAATATAAGAGGAAATAGTTATTTTCACCCCGTTCTGAAGTCATACTAAGTTTTTCACACCACCCAATAAAAAGCTAAGTTTTTCACCCCAAAATGTACGAAGACATATGCGATGAACTATGCGCTAAATAGGCGACAGGTATGAGCATGGGCGAGAAAATTATGAGTTAAAGTATGCGACTGTTCTACGATGAATATTCGGAGATTCGATGTACGATTCGGTCAATCGCGGTCCGTCGCCCATTAAATAATTATTTTTGTTAGGCGAATGAACTGCGACTACTAGTCGAAAAAATTATTCTGCGACACAACTGCGACATACCAACATTGCATATTATTCGAAGAATTAGTGCATAATAAGTTTTTTTTTTCGTATTTATTTCATCTTTCAGTTATGCCAGGCGGTATGCGAATTACCGCATATTGCTCGCATACCCCCTTCGCACTTCTACTCGAAAGTGTATTTTTTATTTCTTTCATCTTTCAGTTATGCGATGGGGTATGCGGATTTCCGCATATTGCTCGCATGCCACCTACGCACTGCACATGTACGAAGACATATGCGATGAACTATGCGCTAAATAGGCGACATGTATGAGCATGGGCGAGAAAATTATGAGTTAAAGTATGCGACTGTTCTACGATGAATATTCGGATATTCGATGTACGATTCGGTCAATCGCGGTCCGTCGCCCATTAAATAATTATTTTTGTTAGGCGAATGAACTGCGACTATTAGTCGATAAAATTATTCTGCGACACAACTGCGACATTCCAACGTCGCATATTATTCGCATAATTAGTGCATAATAAGTTTTTTTCGTATTTATTTCATCTCTCAGTTATGCGAGGGGGTATGCGAATTACCGCATATTGCTCGCATACCCCCTTCGCACTTCTACTCGAAAGTGTATTTTTTATTTATTTTTTTATTTCTTTCATCTTTCAGTTTTATTTCAGTTATGCGATGGGGTATGCGAATTGCCGCATATTGCTCGCATACTACCTTCGCACTTCTACTCGAAAGTTTATTTTTTATCTTTCATCTTTCCGTTATTTCAGTTATGCGGTGGGGTATGCGAACTACCGCATATTGCTCGCATACCCCCTTCGCGCTTCTACTCGAAAGTTTATTTTTTTATTTCATTCATCTTTCATCTTTCATCGAAAGTTTATTTTTAAAATTTAAATTTTTGAATGGTTTAGAAACCGCTGGCAGTTGGAACGTTACGGCCGATTTCGAGGCGTCTTATTCGCTTTTCGAAACGCCTGGGCAGTAAAAGCGTGCACGCGAATCATTTCATCCGTCTATATAAAGCGTGTAATCTTCGATACATATCATGCCACTTCTCTTACTACCCATCCGTCCCACAGAAGTCTTTGTTAATGGCCCTCCGTTTTTCCCTTTTCTTGCATATGAGAAGCAGTTCGCCGGAGATAAACCAGAGTTACAAAAATTCTTTCTTTCGACACGTGAGGCAATTCTTTAAGATTACTGTGTCCGAATTGAGAACTACTAACCTTTCAATTCGTCGAAGGAAAAAATTAAACGAGCGGAAATTCTGCTATCCAACTTTATTAACGTGGCCCCGGCAGGAAACATATATGCCGAGACAGCGACGATGAAAATCAAACCTCCGGGCCCGGGTATTGCCGGATCAACTGTGAGAAGGTTGAAGGTCGGAGCTCGTCAGAGCCCATCGGTTCAGATCGTGGTGGTCGGGGCCGATCTCATGCTCGAGTTCTACATGGAACTCCACAAACAACCTCCACCTACAGCTCCTCTTTCTGGAGTTTGAGTGCTGTTGTAGCTCGTCGGCTCCCTCGTCCTACCTTTTTTTTAGGCTTGGCTGGTCCTTCAATTTTTTTTTTTAACTTTGTAATCGGCTGGGTTTGAAGCGACTGTAAAAGTAGTAATGTAGCCTGTGTAGTGATTTCTGTTCGATCTTTTATTCTGCGAAATATTATTCGCCTAGTTGGTGCATAATAAGAAAAATAAAATATTTTTGGAAATTTTCTATTCTGCGACACACATAATTGCGACAAATAAGCGTCGCATAATTCATTCGCAGGTCAACCGGAGGATATTCGCATACCCACTTTTTGTGTAAAACAATTATTAAACAATTATTTTGGTCTGATAAATGCGATTCTTTATGCGACAGTCTGGCGACGGATATGTGTTAATTTGCAGGTCTACCGCAGGGTATTAAACTGCGAAAGAGATACGAAAACTAAATCATTATATTTATTTTGTTTATAAAAATGCATCGAAATTGCGAAAGTATGGCGCTTGTTACGCGGACATTACACGAGCTGTTATTTCGCATATTTTGTCGTATAGTTTATTATTTAAAACAAAAAGAAAAAAGAAAGCAAAACGTCGCATATACGCTACAGTTGCACCTCTCAGGAGAATAAAAAA
>CACSLK010027752.1:17206623-17225692 GCA_902706635.1 Striga hermonthica | reverse complement strand
GGGGGGGGGGGTTGTGGAGTGGGCTGTCGAGTTTGTGGTCAGGATCTTGTTAGCCCATTAGGGGAGTTTCTAGATCCGTTGTGTTTGTGTCGTGGATCTCGTGGCCTTTCTCGGTAGTTCGCATTCGGTGTATTCCCAGGGTGTGGTGGTGCTGGGATTTCCCGTCTGGTAGGGAGGGTTTTAGATTTTGTTTGTTTCAGGTTCATGTTGTTTAGTTTTTGTTTAATATTGTGGTATGCGTTTGTGTTATTTTTTTTCTCCTTTTTAGGAGCGTATATTCTCCATTAGTGGAGTTTTTAGTCTTTCTGTGGTGTTATAGTGTTTTGTGTTTTAGGCTACCACTTGTCGATAGACCTCCCTTCTTCGACTAGTTAGCTGGTTGTAAGTACGTGCTTTATCTATAAATCTATTGTTTGAAAAAAAAAAGTTCGGTAATCTCGCATTGAGAAGTTAAATAAAAAGAAAAATTTCTCTTATTGAAGATAAAAACGAAGTGTGTCGTGTAGCCGATTATGGAGATGAATCGAGTAGAGTGAAGTGAATGGTCTCTGCTTTATATTTATCCAAGCTAGTAATTAATATTATGTTACTTTTAGTTTATTAGTAGTTATATTTTGGACTTTATTATTAGTAGATGTAATTGGGCCTAGTTATTGTAAGTTAGCCCATATTGGTGAGAGACGCATGTTTGTAAGGATTTTGGAAAATGAAGAGAGCATGTTGATGAGCATAATTTCAATTTGTAACATTTTCTCTCTCTTTTATTCTCCCTTTTGTCTGTATCTTTCTGTATCTATCTCCCTCCCAACTCTCATCTCCCCGATCTATCTACAAAAATACAGAAAATCATACAAAAATATTGGGTTACAGCAAGGTTGTAACAGTTAGTATCAAGAGCAGTCGATCCTCGGAAGATGGTCGATGAATTCATCCTCGATTGTTTAGAGCTGCAACAAAAATATTTGGAGCAAAAATTAATGATGGAAATCCAGAAAATAGAGGCTATTTGAAGATACAAAGCCAAATTAATGGGTTCAAATCATATTTCCATGGGATGTAATTCAATTTCAAGCAGCAAATGCAAGAGATGAATGAGAAATTCGATCACATAAATGAGGTACTTGTTTCTATACAATTGCACCTTCATCTTCTTCAAGACCGAACCCAGAAAAAAACAACATAGGCGCAGAATTTACCTACCACATCTTTCCCTGCACAATTGACCCATACTCTCAAAACCTTCAAACCATCCAATTATGAAACAAAATACCCGAACTCTCCAATATCCCATCCACTTTTTTACAAAATTCAGGAGAAAATTATTGATGAGGAAGGCTTTTCGTTGATCGAAAAATCAGCTAGAGTTTTAAAAGAAGAACTAATATGTGTTGTTGCTACCAAACATACACAATAAAAAACAATAGCCCAACTGAATCCTATTTTTGAAACTTTCACTACCCCTGTTTCTGGGATGAAATCCCCCAGCAACCTAGAACCCTCTCAAAATTTTCACGAAAATCACTCAAAAAATTCTCACCAATGCAAACAGTGTTATTAAATATTTGAGTGTAATAGTTGTTTTAATTATTGAGTGTAGTCAACCTGACAAATTGTCTGTACAATCATGGCCAACTTGCTAAATTGTTTATACAATTATTCTCACATATCATTGTCATACAACTAATCAACCACTAACCCAATTTGTAGCTTATCTGTAAGGTTAGGATTTATCTGCTCTCTCTCAAGGCTTTATCTGCTCTCTCTTCCCTATAAATAGGGATACTCAACAGAGAAGAAAATTGAACCAAAAATAAGAAAGAAAGAGAGAAGAAAGGGAGATAAAGGAAAGAAAAGATAAGATTTATGTCCAAATATCGGATATAAAAATATCAAAAGAGAAGAAACAAGTGATATTTTTATTTGTTTTATGATATTTCTTTTATTTCTAAGTGCTCAATTCTCGATTCTGTTCCCGTTCGCCGGAGCTCGTAAATCTGGTGTGCTACAGATTTAGAGACGTTTGTCGTTGTATCTTTGGGGAAGTTACGCCTGAACCGTTAGCTGACACACGAGGCGTGTTCTTCTTACGGAAAGAGTTTTACTCGCCTCGGCTAAAATCTTTCCGTTTCAGTTGTAATTTATTTTTTCAGTTCAATTGTAATTTACTATTTTTAGATTATTTGTAAGATAACCGTAATTCATCGGGGAGAGCCTCAATGATAGAGGCCCGTGCGAACTTGCTGGAGCAAGGCAACTCTAGCAAGAGAAAGTCCCTTAACAAAGGGAAGCAGCCGACCAAGGTTTGGAAGTTTACTGGAACTTGTCACAACTGTGGAAAGCCGAATTATATGGCCAAGGACTGCAGGAAGCCTGAGAAGGCTGGGCCAAAGAAAGGGCAACTTAGTGCCATTGCTACTGAACACGGCCCTATGCCGGGTGAATTGACCGACTTTGATGTCGGCTGTGGTGTTTGAAGCCAATTTGATGGATAACCCAATGAAGTGGTACATTGATACTGGTGCCACTCGTCATGTGTGTTCCGACAATGAGGTGTTCTCTGAATACACTCCTGCTAAGGGTCGAAAACTCCACATGGGAAACTTCTCCACGTCTGATGTGGCTGGAGTTGGCACAGTGGTGCTAAAGCTCACTTCTGGAAAGGAGTTGAGGCTTAAAGATGTTCTACATGTCCCAGACATCTGCAAGAATTTTGTCTCCGGATCTCTTCTTGTTGAGCATGGATTTAGGCTGGTATTTGATGCTAAGAAATTTATTCTTAGCAAGTTTGGAAAATTCTTTGGTCGTGGTTATCTCGACAAGGGCTTGTTCAAAATGAATGTAATGGCCGTGAGCCGTGTAACTGTTTCCAATGATAATGAAAAGCCTATTTCTGTTTATACCGTCGAGTGTTCTGACTTATGGCATATTAGATTGGGACATGTAAATCTAAATGCAACTAAACAGTTGATGAATTTATAATTAATTCCCAATTCTAAATTGAATCACATAAGAAATGTGAAATTTGTGTTGAAGCCAAAATGGCTAAGTTGCCTTTCCACTCGGTGGAAAGAAGTACTGAACCATTAGGCTTGATCCATACTGATGTATGTGATATGAAAAGTGTGAAAAAAGAATGGGTAAAAAGTATTTTATTACTTTTATCGATGATTGCACAAGGTTTTGCTACTTATATTTGTTAAGAAGCAAAGACGAGGTTGTGAAAGCATTTAAAGTCTATAAGACCGAAGTTGAAAATCAACTCGGCAAAAGGATTAAAATAATCCGAAGTGATAGGGGTGGGGAGTATGTAGCTCCTTTTGAACAAATATTTTCTGAATATGGCATAATTCAGCAAACGACAGCCCCCTATTCTCCGCATTCGAACGGTGTTGCTGAACGCAAAAACCGTACATTAAAAGAAAAGATGAATGCCATGTTGATTAATTCAGGATTACCACAGAACATATGGGGGAAGCTGTTTTAACAGCAAATCATATCCTGAATAAAATACCACCTAAAAGAAAAGATAAGACTCCTTACGAAATGTGGGAAAATCGTAAGACGTCTTATATATACCTGAAAGTGTGGGGGTGTTTGGCTAAGGTTTCAGTACCTGAACCTAAACAAATGAGAATCGAACCAAAGACGGTCGATTGTATCTTTATTGGATATGCGTACAATAGTACAACATATAGATTTCTGGTTCATAAATCAGAAAATCCAGAGGTATCTGTGGGTACCACGATTGAGTCGAGGAATGCTATATTCTTTGAGAATATTTTTTCTCTGAAGGAAATGGCAGAATCTAGTTCTAATAAACGAACATATGAAACTGCTAGTGGTTCTGTACCAGCGGGTACTTATGAAGAACCGAGACGTAGTAAAAGGGTAAAATTGGCTAAAACGTTTGGACCTGATTTTATTACGTACATGTTGGACGATGAACCGAGTTCCCTTAAGGAAGCTCTGTCCAGCCCAGATGGACCACTCTGGGAAGAAGCTGTAAATTGCGAAATTGAGTCCATTATGCAAAACCATACTTGGGAGTTGGTTGATCTCCCTGATGGTTGTAAACCTTTAGGATGCAAGTGGATCGTAAAGAAGAAATATAAAGCTGATGGATCGATTGACAAGTTTAAAGCACGTTTGGTGGTCAAAGGCTTTAAACAAAAGGAAGGGTATGATTTCTTTGATACTTATCCACATGTTACGCGTTTAGCGTCGATAAGAGTGCTTCTCTCGATTGTTGTTGTGCACAATCTTTAGATTCACCAAATGGATGTCAAAACGGCATTTTTGAATGGTGCATTGGAAGAAGAAATATACATGGAACAACATGAAGGGATAATTACACCTGGACAAGAGAGAAAGGTGTGTAGATTGATCAAATCCTTGTACGGACTAAAACAAGCTCCAAAACAATGGCATTTGAAATTTGATGATGCGATGTTGACAAATGATTTCAAAATCAACGAACGTGATAAATGTGTTTATGTCAAGAGTACATCAAATACATTTGTGATTGTATGTCTATATGTAGACGATATGTTGATCATTGAGAGTAGCCATGAAGTGATCATGGATACGAAAAGAATGTTGAAATGAAATTTCGACATGAAAGATATGGGTTTGGCTGATGTTATTCTTGGAATAAGGATCATCAGAACCCAAGATGGAATTGTCTTGTCACAATCTCATTATGTAGAGAAAGTGCTCAAGAAATTTGATACCTATGACGGTGCATAGTCTAGGTGTAAGACACCCCTTGATCTCAGTATAAATCTAGAAGTCAACAAAGGTCAACCAGTGGCTCAGTTGGAATATTCACGGATAATAGGGAGTCTGATGTACTTGACGAATTGTACACGACCAGACTTGGCCTATCCGGTGATCAAGTTGAGCAGATTTACGAGCAATCCCAGTCATGAGCACTGGAATACTTTGAGAAGAATACTTAAGTACTTGAGGTACACCCTTGAATACGGGCTAAAATACTCGATATACCCAGCTGTACTTGAAGGGTACTGTGATGCAAGCTGGATATCAGATTCGAGAGATTCTCGCTCCACTAGTGGATATGTTTTCTGTATTGGAGGAGGTCCAGTTTCGTGGAAATGCACAAAACAAACGTGTATAGCTCGGTCAACGATGGAATCAGAGTTCATCGCTTTAGATAAAGGTGGTGAAGAAGTCGAGTGGCTTAGAAATTTTTTATCCGATATTTCATGTTGGGATAAGACTTTGCCGCCTGTGATGATTCACTGTGATAGCCAAGCTGCTATAGGTAGGGCGCAAAGCAACTTGTATAACGGTAAGTCTAGACATATTCTTCGTAGGCATAATACTGTACGTCAATTATTCACAAATTGTATTATTTCCATTGACTATATGAAGTCTAAGGAAAATTTGGATGATCCTTTGACGAAAGGATTGAATAGAGATCAATTGGCAGTTTTGCTAGAGGGAATGAGCTTAAAAATCCACAATGCAAAGAATGATCATAGTGGTAACCCTACCATGCTGAGTGGAGATCCCACGAACTTGGTTCAAAGGGAAAACTAAGCTATGAAAATTCAGTTGAGCACTTGGAACATATGAATGTCCAAAGCTATTCCCTAGAGCACACCAAGTGCAAGATTACCTGTTGTTTGTGGTTACGGCAAGTCATATGGACTTTTAATGAATCCATAATCTTGTAAAGGTGGAGTAAGACAGGATACTCTCGATAGGGAGGTCACCTATATAAGTGTGAAGTGTGGGCCGCTTCAATTGTAATCACTTACGAATCCATTGTGTTGTCCATGGCCAAAACGGACACAACGATAGAACGGAATGGAGTTAAGACTCTATTGTGTAAATGTCATTGTCTAGGTGTACACTATGGAGGAATAGTTCAAGGCATTATGTCCACTAGTCCGCCAGTGCATCCGATGATGTTTACTAAGAAAGGTTCAAAGTCAAAAGCTACCTTCTCTGATTCAATAGAGTTTTCTGAGGATTGAGCACATAGTATAATATATTTAATTTACACTCATGTGGGGGATTGTTATTAAATATTTGAGTGTAATAGTTGTTTTAATTATTGAGTGTAGTCAACCTGACAAATTGTCTGTACAATCATGGCCAACTTGCTAAATGTTTATACAATTATTCCCGCATATCATTGTCATACAGCTAATCAACCACTAACCCAATTTGCAACTTATTTGTCTCTCAAGACTTTATCTGCTCTCTCTTCCCTATAAATAGGGATACTCGGCAGAGAAGAAATTGAACCAAAAATAAGAAAGAAAGAGAGAAGAAAGAAAGAGAAAGGAAAGAAAATATAGATTTATGTCCAAATATCGGATATAAAAATATCAAAAGAGCAGAAACAAGTGATATTTTTATTTGTGTTATGATATTCCTTTTATTTCTAAGTGCTCATTTCTCGATTCCGCTCCCATTCGCCGGAGCTTGTAAATCTGTGTGCTACAGATTTAGAGACGTTTGCCGTTGTATCTTTGGGGAAGTTACGCCTAAACTGTTAGCTGACACATGGGGCGTATTCTTCTTGCGGGAAGAGTTTTACTCGCCTCGCCTAAAATCTTTCCATTTCAGTTGTAATTTACTTTTTCAGTTCCATTGTAATTTTCTATTTTTAGATTATTTGTAAGAACTGAAATACACATATCAGTTCGTAGGATTCCCGTGTAATTTCACACTAAGTAACCAACAAACAGTACCACAATCGATGAATCTGTTAAGGACTTAGATCTAACTGTAGTGGATAACCGAAAATCAAAGAAGTAGGGAGATCGAGGAAGTGCTCAACCTTATTGGAGATGGCGAAGGTGTACTGGTATAGGAACAGGGCCAAGAGAAGACGGTAACATTGAGATGGACGTCTTCGTCATAAATAAATTTTTCTCTAAATTTATCTGATTGATTTTAGTGACATAACCATACTCTCTAGAATCACATAAACAATTTTATGACAGTAATAGAAATAATTTTAAAAATTTTCAACAACTTAATTAATCATGTTCCTTAAAATTAAAAGAAATATATATATTTTGATGTAAATTTTATACCATTAATATAGTAATTCATAAGTAGTCATTATTTATATTTATATCGTTTATTACTTAAAATTTGATATATCCATTATCTAACATATAAATATAAAAAATATATACAAATATTTGTATAACATAAAATATTTTGATTGCACCATCTGTGCATCGATTACTAGTTAATTTTTCAAGCTATATGTTTCTATTTAATACATAACAAATTTTGACAATTACCAAAAGTATGCTATCACATTGTATTGTCTGAGGCAGGGGCGGACGCAGACATTTAAGAGTAGGGGAGCACTATGCAAATCATAAAATGAAGAACCAAAAAAATAACAAACGTTACATTATAATTGTGCGATAGTCGGGAATGATCATCATGCCAACATCAACATGATTTTCTTGGTTTTTTCTTTGGATATTTCTTTTATCGGCAACACTCGTATATTTTCGTTTATAATATTTCTCCATTACTAATATGACAAATAATAATAACATTAGGTTATAACTTAAAAAATTACGAGCTAATTTTAAAACTATTATTACAATTATGAAGATACCTAAAACAAATAATACATACAAAATGCGCAACAAATAAGAAATAACATTTAAGATGCTATTTTATCAAAATCATGAAAGCCCTAAATTAAAAATTAAATCAATTTTGAATATTCTCATATACAAAATTATGGTTATAAAATAGAAAATAATTAAATAAAACATACTTTTTGAAATAAAAATTGATAGCCCACTGAAGATGTAGAAGTTGAAACCAAATTATTGAAAGATTTTTTTTTTTTTATTATTATTTTTTTTTTATCCTGTACTTGTTGTTCATCTCCAATCTAGAAGGAATTTTGTAACAATGCAGGAAGAGAAAATAAAGTAAAAAAAAAAAGGAATGTTCAGTCATGCGTGACGGAAAGAAAAAAAAAAAAAACTTGGTTGAGTTGTAGTGGGGGCTGGGCCCACAAGAAAGTCAATTTAATTAAATATTGTATATATCATTGCACACTATTATATACAATATATTAGTTAAAAAAACTTGGTTCAGGCTCAGAAGATAAGTTAGTAACATTAAATAGTATACATATTACATTTACACACTATTATATATGTACTAGTTAAAAAATTTCACCTCACAAGGGCACGTGCCCCTGCGGGACCCCCCTTGGTCCGCCCCTGGTCTGAGGGCAGATAATTTTATTTATTTGTACTATTTTAGTTACATATATGATATATCCTCTGTTTCTGTAATTAGATTGTCCATTTTTATCATTCTAGATATTTCAAATTATTCTAGATATTTCATACTCTATGATTATGTTATAAGGCTAATTCATGTGGAATGAAGAACAACTCACCATTTTGCTTCAATTTTATTAACCTCAACACCCTAATCACTCCGCCCTTTTAAAAACATTCTTGTAATTGAGGAAAACAATAGAGGAAGACGAAATAACTTGTATGCTCACTACCCATCGTTGAGAGGAGATATTACATCCAAGTACAGTTGTAAATGAATCAAACTGAAACAAATAATCAACTATTTGATTCAAATTCATGAAAATATTTAATTATTCTTATTCGTATTCGTTTCATTATCGAACTTAATATGTAATTAGTATTTTATCTGCCTAATTTAGTAAATAATGTCGAGTGTATGATGTTTCGTAGAAATTGTTTGCGGTCACCGTGTCCCGGTCCGCCGGAGAGCTAAAGCAGGATTATTATGTCAAGCCTGACCGACAGATTAATTTTCGAAATAATAGTAAAAGATTTAGTGGTACTAATTTTTATTCAAGAATTTTATTAATATATTTTCAGTAATTAAATTAATCAGTGGACGTTAGATCTTAAACATGTGAAGGTAATCGAGCAATTAGTCGGAGGATGAATTATTTGTAATTCGGGGGCTAAATGACAAGTTTAGTAATATTTTTGTAGTGGTATTTAATATTATTCAAGTATGAGTAGAGTGGGTTTGGCCGGCCCACAATTAGGCCCACGCCCTTAAGAGAAGACCAAAGCAACGTTGTATGAGCACCGACCGTAAGCCTTGAGGGTCGATACTTGGGAGCTCATATTTAGTACCTCCTTAAGGTCTCTGTTGTAGCCTATTAATACACCAAGTCCACTAACCTCCTCAACAAGAGTTCCCAAAGTGTAAAAATAACGTGAGATTCAGTTTTCTTCTCTTAGGAAAATTCGGATAAAAATGATTGGTCTTATGAGAAAACAATTGTGAGGCTTTGGGAGATTCTATAAGTTGTCCTTCAGATGAACCGGAATAGGTGATTGGTTATATATCAGAAGATCTCAAGGTCTTATTTTTGCACCCCGGTGAATATATACGAACTTTTATGTCCTCACGGCACTTCAGACGACCACGAAACTTGGAGAGAACCACCACTGGAGGAAGACGCATCCACCAGCGTCATTAGCTCCTCCAGCTGTAGCCCCATGCGCTGTCGCCGGACCAACGCGCCCCACACCCGCACACAACACCCAACGATCGCGCATGAATCAGAAGCGCAGTGCACAGACGACCGTGTTGATGAAGATGTGGTCATCGACCCTAGCGAGCCCGAGGACGAGTCCTTGCATTACTTAGAGATATGGCTCGAAAGCAGGCTCGAGAATCCGCAAGACCGAGAATATTGGCCCATGTATAAGCAAGATTGGCCTAGAGGTTGTGGGAAGAGAGCACGAGCACGCTCTAAGAAGCGCAAGGCTAGGCGAGCAAAGAAGCGCCGCACGGCAAACACACGCGAGGAGGGTGAATGGACCACGAGTGCGAGCAAATGGTGCAAGCCATGTGCAAGGAAGCGGCACGCATGGCGTATGGAGGCTGAGAGAAATGGCGCGCAAGGGGTGGAAGACGGGTGGATGATGCGCGCGGGTGATTGCTACGGGCCGGCGAACGAGTGCCGGGGCTGGTGTGGCACGCTGGGCGAGCGAGGCGTGCATGGGCGAGCGAGCGAGCGGTGCTAGGAGGCACGCGCGGGCCATTGGGTGAGTGCAAGAACAGCGTTGGGGCGCTGGGCGTGCACGGCAACCGCGCGGGTGGCGAGGACGCGCGGGCGTTGGACGGCGATGGCCCAGGGTGCGCAGGGCACGCGAATTGCACGGACGCAGGCGAAGGCTTAGGCCTAGCAGGCCTACGACTGGCAGACGGTGGGCGTGCGGGTGGCCGGGATGCGTGAGACGCGGCGCGCGCACGAACAGCGGGCGTGATGGCGCGCGCGTGCGAGACAGACGAGAGCCAGGTCGAAGCTTCCGATGACTAGGACTCGCTAGCGGCGCACGGGTACTTGAGGCGACAAGGGTTTTTGGGCGACTTGGTGTGCAAGCAAAGTTTGGAGAGCAAGACTTTCTAGAGTATTAGGATTCTAGTAGATATTTACTTTCCTTGTTGCTTTGAGATTACTAGTTGCCTTAGGATTTAATATTTTATTGCTTTAATTAGTTTACTAGTTTGAATAGGATTAGACTAAGTTAGGATCTATAAATACTTGTCATCTCCCAATGTTTTGAAAGGTCAAAAGTCGAAGAGTTTATAGAAAAGAATGTTTTGTTCATTCGTATGTTTAAGCAAGGCCGTCAGTGCGTGTTTATCATACAAATGTGTCTAAAAGAAGGCCGTTAGTGCGTCTTTTGCCACAACCTATTGTGTCTAAACCTTTAGTGCGCGTTTATCCACAAACCGGGACAAGAACCACGATCTCTCATCATTTGTGCTTTCATTTAGAGTGTCCAATCGTGATTCTTGTCTATCTTTTCTTTTTCTTTTTCGGATTTTTCCTTTCTTTTTGGGTCCGAATTTTTCCTCTTTTTGTCCAAATTTTTTCTTTCTTTCTTTCTTCTTCTTTCGTGAGTTTTTGAGTATAAAAAAATATAATAAATATGTTGTCAAACGGTGAGAGAATTGAGTCGTTGGAGGAAAGCATGAAGACCATTGGCGACGGTCAACACACGACGAATGAAAATTTGGCCAAAATTGAGTTAATGGTGCATGATATTGCCGGGCAACTCACGCGCATCACACATCAACCGCGAAGAAGCCACAGAGAGTGATCCACCACGGCGTCGAGCAGTTCTGAGACCGAGCGCGAAGAGACCACCGGCGTTCACGACGGACGCGCGCATCGCGGCAGCATGCTACTGTCACTACCGCGAGGAACAGCGACTGTTGTAAATATTTTCCGGAGCAAAATCGAAAGATTCGAACACCGGGTCGTGTCTCACGAGGAAGGTTAGCCGGAATAAAATGTGCGTTTATTCAAACACGAATGAAAGAAATAAAAGAGATAAAAATCCTAAACATTCTAAATCAAAGATTGGTTGGTTTTTAAGATCAACTACTGCAAATAAATTAAATAAAGCAAGTAAATAGCAAACGGGCACGTAGAACAAATAAGATTTAATGAAGCTAGGGAGTCGGGGATTTCCGCTTTGGTTCGAGATGCAACTAACGGGCAAGCGATTGTTCGGCCAAGAAATTCGAATAATCTACATGATCAAGCATTCATTCTCAGTAACTTTTCGTAATAAGAGAGTAAACTAGAACGGCAAATTAACGAGTCAATTAACTCCTAGGCAATACAGTTATGAACAAGCCTAGTTCATGCGAATCTATTTCGACCGACTCCTCCCCTTTTGGTTCTAAGAGTCGATTAAATAATCCTAGAAGATGGTTAATCAACTAGTCGATATAGGATTAATAAAATCACGCAAGAACGAATCAAATTCAATTAAATAATTGCAAATTGAAGTGTCACCCTTCAATAATTCTCAAAATTCAAGCATAAATCGAAAACCCTAATTAAGCATGAACCGCATAAACTGAACAATTTTGAGCCCGACAATCATACATGAATTCAAAGCATCGATCCCCTATTCCCTAGCTTAATGATTTAGTTACTCATATTTGATTCAACACAATCAATCTCATAAATCAAGACAAGCATATTCATAATTAAAGGAATAGAAAGTCTTACGATTCGCCGAAATTGAAAGTCGAGAACAATAAGCAAGATTAATCCACGAGGCTACGACCAAATTCGAGTCTAAATCTGATTCTCCGTCCGAAATTATTCCAAGAAAAGTGAAAGAACAGTTTTCTTCTCTTTAAAACTGAGGAACGAAAAAAAAATGTAAAACCTAGGCTGGGAATAAAAATCCCACGAGTTCGCAACATCAGATTTTTTTAAAAATCTGCTAACGCACATCCTGCGGCCGCGGCGAAGATCGGCTCTGCGGCCGCGAATCGTCCCAAGGCCGTGAGTTTTAGGCTCTGAAGTTCCGGCGATTTGGGATCGTTTTTTTGTCGCCGCGGCCGCGGAGAAGGAGAGCTCGCGGCCGCGGAAGATTAAGCTGGGCGCGACGGAAAGAATAACAGCAGCGCCGCGGCGTGTCACGGATGCGCGGCGCGGAGGTTCTTCTCATCACGGCGCGGCAGGTGCAGTTTTGATCGTGAGTTGCGGTGTCGCGGCGCGGTGGTTCTGCCGCAGCGTGAGAAGCTGGTTCGTCTCGCGGCGTGAAGTGATTGCAGCGGCGCGGCGGTTCTTTTTGCACGGCGTGGAGGCTTGTGGTGGCAGCGGCGTGGCGTGGAATCGTCGCGCCGTGAGGGAGGTGCAACGCCGTGAAGGTGGTCTGCCCCTTCCGCGCCGTGATCGCGAAAGGTGCTGCTCTGGGCTCCTTGTGCTGCTGTGTCTCTTCACGACTGTTGTTGTCCGCCGGTCTGTAGGTTTTGCACGGTGTTGTCGAGGAGGGGCTGAAAGTGTGCTCTCTTGTTCGAACGTGATGTGCAACAGATGGGTAGCAGCTCGGGGTACTCGGGGTTGGTTGCACCGCATTGTGTCCTGTGTTCGTTCGAGCTTGTTCGGAGACCGACTTTGGTACCATTTTCTTCCGTATGTTGCCCACGCATCCTACTACGAACTTAAGCTCGACAAATCAATTTTCCTCCATATTCAAATCGACCAAGGATTCAACCTGCACACCATAAGAAGAACACAAAAAAGGAGAAAATGAAGAAAATAAAAAAAAAAACCAAAAGACTCTATATAAATGAGAACACAGAAAAGAAACCAAACGGACCTAAACTAAGAGCAAAAACATAAAATGGGGGAAAAAAAAAAGAAAAATAATCACGAAAAACGTGACAAAATGGAACGAACAACTCCCCCACACTAAAACCTTTGTTCGTCCCGAACAAAAAGAAAAGAAAAGAAAAGACACAAAAACATGCAAACGAGCATGGATAACAGTTCAAATAAGACAAGCCTCAAATTAATTAACTCAGCCGAGGAAACTTCAAATGACCAATCATGCATACCTCAATTACACTTGAATGTAACATTTTGAAAAGACAACTCTCGAGCACGAAAATATAATATATATAAATGCCTCACTCGATTTCTTTCATGAACAAAAAACTGGGGCGCTCAAATTGGTCTATCATCATGCATCGACATAAGCTTGCTCATTGTCTATTCATACTCTAAAACAATCAAAATAATGAATGTAAATCAAAAGGACTTTCAGGTTGCAGTGTAGGCATCAAGGAAGGAAAAATATAAGGACAAAATGACTCAAATAAACAATCACACTTCGAGCATATAAACTACTCGAATATCCCACCACCTATCCAAAATCAGCACAACATCAATCATTCCCATCAAAATTCCATGCAACATTCATATATGCTCAACTGAATTGCACTTCAAGTACTCAACTTTTTCTCTTTTTTTTTTATTATTTCTCTTTTTTTTAAGGGGGGTTTGCTTTTTCCTAACAAAACCGAGACGTAAGGACAACATTCTCTAGGTTTAACCATTGGAGGCCATCCAAGTTTCCTAGAGTGGTTTCCCAATACTCATTACTCGCGAAAAATTCCATGAGTAAGCGGAGTAGAATCCTTTCCGTCCGTCTTGCGAGTCCCCATTTATTATAATTTTTCATTTTTTTTTTTTTTTAAAGAACCCGAAATGCAACTCAAATAACTTATACCTTTTCTCCAACACAAAACAGAAGCTCCATCATCAAAATAACTAACTGTCAAGTCCCAAGAAATTCAATCAATACGGTTGACAAGAAATAGGTTCAGGCTCAACGGGCTACTAAGGAATGTTTCACATCAAGGGTCAAAGAAAAAGGACAAATGAGCAATGTCAAAGACATGCCTCAATCATTTTCACAATTCACTACTTCAATCACTTCATTTCAAAACAGACTAAAAGCAAGTTATGATCAACAAGAATTCGACCAATATCTCTCAAGAAACAAAATAAGGCTCAAACCTCTCATAGGGTAAACAAATGTCCAACAAAACGCAACATCAAGTTCATCAAGACATACTAATCATGATCATCATCACATCTCCTCAACATCATCAACGATCCTCAACAAACCTCAAAATCACTATAATACATACTCGGGAAACACACAAACGGACTCAAGAAAAGACACTCAAACGAAAATAGAAAATGAAAAAAAAACTACAAGACCTAGACCTGATCAACCATATAAGCACATAATCATGCAAAAACTCCCCCACACTTAAAATCGAACAATGTCCCCATTGTCGATCATCAGTGCGAAGAAATTTACCCATATAATTAACCAACAAGAAGAAAAACAAAGACACAAAACCAAAAACGAAAATAAAGAGAAAGGAAACGATACAAACGTACAGGGCACAGTGACTAGACTAGTCACTGTGAATCCGGTGGTGCTCGTGGAGGGTGGAGGTAGTCAGGCCCCGAACAGTGGTGGGCCTCCATTAGCTCAAATCTCTCACCCCATTGGGATCGGGGCAACTCTCTGGAACTCGGCTGGGGTGGTGTAGTGTGGCGGTCAGTCCGGCATACTTTCTCAACACAAGCTCGGTCCTGTTAAGACCTCTTCGCGTAAGCTCTCTCACACGCTTTGGCAACCAACTGCTCGATCGCCCTAATGGACATGCATTCCTCCACCAAATGTGCCTGCGGCTCAGGCTTGGTCTCTCGAACGGAAATGGCGACGGACTCGCCCAGCACCGTCATGTTCAGCGTCCTACTCTTGACGTCGATCATCGTGTTCGTGGTTGCCATGAACGGTCGCCCGAGGAGGATGGTGTGACTCGTCTCATTCTCTTGCACTTCTCCCACATCTAACACGACGAAGTCAACAGGCACAATCAACTTCCCAACTCGAACAAGTACGTCCTCTACAATTCTCTCGGGTTGACGGAGCGAGCGGTCGGCGAGCTGTATGCGCATTCTGGTGGGCTTCAAACCGTCGAGACCAAGTCGCCGATAAATAGAAAGGGGCATGAGATTTATGCCTGCTCCAAGGTCGAGCATCAAGGCCTTCTTCTCACTCCCGAAGGCTATATCAATCACGAAACCCCCGGGATCTTTTTCTTTCCGTGGCAAGTCGTGCCTGCAGAGACTGGCTGCCTCGCATATAATCACCCCATCGTCACTCTCTACTCGCCTCTTACTCGTTTCTACTTCCTTGCAAAATCTTGCGTAGGCTGGGATTTTCTTCATCACATCGGGAGGAGATAAATCAATGTTGGCCTTAGCCAACATGGCATGGAGGTCTCGCATCAGCTTACAGTCCTTCTCCTCCAAAAGACGACTCGGGAATGGAATCCTCGGTCTATATGGGGTCGGGGCCCTGTGTAAAGTAGGCTCAGGTAGCGGTATAACTGGGGTCTCTGCTTTCTGTTCTTCTTTCTTTGGCCTCTTTAGCTCGGGCAAGATCACTGTAACCGACTTTGCGTGCTCCGGCTGGCTCGGCAGCTTCCCTTTATCCATTTCAGTCTCAATGTTCCCCACCCGTGTGGCCAGTTGGCCCACTTGCGTCTCGAGACGCTTAATGGATGCGTCCTGATTAGTGATAAAGTTCAGAATCTTGTCTAGCTTGTCGTCCATGCCTGGTGGGGGCTGGCAACCTTAACATTCCCCTAGGTTGTTGTTGCTGCTGATGAGGTACAAAGTTAGGCTGAGGTGGCTGCTGATAGTTGTTGTTCGACCAAGAGAATCTTGGGTGGTTTCTCCACCCGGAATTATATGTGTTCGAGTATGGGTCATTCCCGGGTCTGTTCTGGTACCCTTGCACAGCGTTCAGTTCAACTCCTTGCCCCCCATAATTTTGCTTGATAGCCATAGGGCACACCTCAGATCTGTGTCCCTGTACTCCACATGCTCCACAAGCACTCACGGCCATAGCCTAGATCCGTGAGGAGCTTCGAGCATTCAATAGTCGCATCTACTCCGTGAGCTCGGCTAACTGTTGGGCCATGGCATTGTTGCTCGATCCTACCTCATTCACCGTGGCCCTCTTCCCTCTGATGCTCTTCTAAGACGAAATAGCACTCATTGTCTCGTAGATTGCGATCATATTTTCAGTCGTCTTAGCCCCGATATCCCCTCCGGCTGCATTGTCCACCATGTACTGCAGGTTCTGGTGGAGGGAGTCGTAGAAACAATTCGCCAATAATCCGGGAGAAAGGTTGTGGTGGGGGCACTGCCTCTGGAGGTCCTTGAAACGTTCCTAGGCCTCGTGAAGAGGCTCGTGTGGCAGTTGAGCGAAAGAGACAATCTGGGACCATATGTCCTGAGTCTTTTGGTGGGAGTAGTATTTCCCAACAAACTTGGAGTATACTTCTGCCCATGTTGTGAGAGAGTTCGGGGCGAGGGTCATGAGCCACGCCTTGGCTCGGTCTTTTAAAGTCTCCGGGAAACACCGCATTCTGAGTTCGTCCTCACTTAGCCTGTGTAAAGGGAACGTCTGGAGAACATTGTAAACCTCCCGAATAAAGTGGAGTGGGTCCTCGTTGGCGAGCCCGTGGAATGATGGGAGCTGATTGTAGTGGACCACCTTCAACTCATAGTTGTGGGCGGCTTCTGGCAATTGGATGCAAGACGTTATTGGCCCGATCATGGGCTGGGCCAGATCTCGAAGGACATTGCGAGGAGGTTGTTGTTGTTGTTGAGCCATGTTCGAAGTACTCCCCTCAGATGACTTGGGAGAAAGTTTGCCCTTTTCTGGTGATTCGAGGGTCAGCTCCTCTAACAACTCCCTCAAACTCTCGTTAACCGACTTGTTGATTGGGGATAGTATACGTCCACTCCTGGTACGCATACACTCAAACAACAAAAAGGTTACTAGCACCAATGGTAAAGAAGAGAAAATAAAATGAAAACAAAAGAAAACAAAGAACTAACACCTAAACAAATAAAAAGAAAACAAGAGAAACACGAAAAAATAAATTGAATAAGCGCACAATATATCCTAAACCTTCCCCGGCAACGGCGCCAATTTGTTGTAAATATTTTCTGGAGTAGAATCGAAAGATTCGAACACCGGGTCGTGTCTCACGAGGAAGGTTAGCCGGAATAAAATGTGCGTTTATTCAAACACGAATGAAAGAAATAAAAGAGATAAAAATCCTAAACATTCTAAATCAAAGATTGGTTGGTTTTTAATATCAACTACTGCAAATAAATTAAATAAAGCAAGTAAATAGCAAAAGGGCACGTAGAACAAATAACATTTAACGAAGCTAGGGAGTCGGGGATATCCGCTTTGGTTCGAGATGCAACTAACGGGCAAGCGATTGTTCGGCCAAGAAATTCGAATAATCTACCTGATCAAGCATTCATTCTCAGTAACTTTTCGTAACAAGAGAGTAAACTAGAACGGCAAATTAACGACTCAATTAACTCCTAGGCAATACAGTTATGAACAAGCCTAGTTCATGCGAATCTATTTCGACCGACTCCTCCCCTTTTGGTTCTAAGAGTCGATTAAATAATCCTAGAAGATGGTTAATCAACTAGTCGATATAGGATTAACAAAATCACTCAAGAACGAATCAAATTCAATTAAATAATTGCAAATCGAAGTGTCACCCTTCAATAATTCTCAAAATTCAAGCATAAATTGAAAACCCTAATTAAGCATGAACCGCATAAACTGAACAATTTTAAGCCCGACAATCATACACGAATTCAAAACATCGATCCCCTATTCCCTAGCTTAATGATTTAGCTACTCATATTTGATTCAACACAATCAATCTCATAAATCAAGACAAGCATATTCATAATTAAAGGAATAGAAAGTCTTACGATTCACCGAAATTGAAAGTCGAGAACAATAAGCAATATTAATCCACGAGGCTACGACCAAATTCAAGTCTAAATCTGAGTTCTCTGTCCGAAATTATTCCAAGAAAAGTGAAAGAACAGTTTTCTTCTCTTTAAAACTGAGGAACGAAAAAAAAATGTAAAACCTAGGCTGGGGATAAAAATCCCACGAGTTCGCAACATCAGATTTTTTAAAAATCTGCTAACGCACATCCCGCGGCCACGGAGAGGCCCGCGGGCCGCGGTGAATATCGGCTCTGCGGCCGCGAATCGTTTCGAGGCCGCGAGTTTTAGGCTCTGAAGTTCCGGCGATTTGGGATCGTTTTTTTGTCGCCGCGGCCGCGGAGAAGGAGAGCTCACGGCCGCGGAAGATTAAGCTGGGCGCGACGGAAAGAAAAACAGCAGTGCCGCGGCGTGCCGCCTGCCACGGCGCGGAGGATGGTTCTTCACGGCATGTCACGGATGCACGGCGCGGAGGTTCTTCTCATCACGGCGTGGCAGGTGCAGTTTTGATCGTGAGTTGCGGTGTCGCAGCGCGGTGGTTCTGTCGCAGCGTGAGAAGCTGGTTCGTCTCGCGGCGTGAAGTGATTGCAGCGGCGCGGCGGTTCTTCTGGCACGGAGTGGAGGCTTGTGGTGGCAGCGGCGTGGCGTGGAATCATCGCGCCGTGAGGGAGGTGCAGCGCCGTGAAGGTGGTCTGCCCCTTCCGCGCCGTGATCGCGAAAGGTGCTGCTCCGGGCTCCTTGTGCTGCTGTGTCTCTTCACGGCTTTTGCTGTTCGACGGTCTGTAGGTTTTGCACAGTGTTGTCGAGGAGGTGTTAGAGGTATGCTGTAAAAGCTGTGTTTTGCAGTTTCTATCAATTCCATTT
>CACSLK010027752.1:17188066-17201857 GCA_902706635.1 Striga hermonthica | reverse complement strand
AAAAAAAAAAAAAAAAAAAAAAAAAAAAAAAAAAAAACAAACAAACAAACAAACAAACAAACAAAGGTAACAACAACAAAAACCTGATTAAAAGGTCAGATAGAAATAAAATGTAATTACCTTAAAAAGCACGTGAAAGAAGCATATCTGTGGATGAGCATAATTCTCTCCCGAAGGCTGCAAACATAAAGAAATAATCTGAAATTTGTTTCATAATTGAACTTTTTTTTTTTTTCTCATGTGTGCCTGGAGGAGAAATTGGGAATGCAGGCCATACTCATTTCTAGTTATTTGGAATTATGCCTATTAAATCAGGAAATTTACCATAACCAACATTGGAAGGATCTGTTTAGAGTGTGTTATAACTCCTTATTTCTTTAGTATCTCATGACTATAAAACCGATATCTCCGCTCAATACAACACATGACATAGTAGATATTTGAAATGGTCTGCATAAATATTAGAAGTCGATAAACCAAAAAAAGAGATAACATGAACTGAACATAAGATGACCAATAGACAAAGAACTGAAACGGAATACGGATTTCCAAACAACTTCAAAAGGAGATAGAAAGCAGAATGGGCCATGGGCAACAGGAGCTCAGTTACTGCCGTAGTATAATGTTGACAGTTAAAACCAAAATAAAACATGACGATAAAAGCTCACTATCCAGATGCTTGCGTCTTTCTCAACCTGACTCAGGGCATGAGGTTAATTATCCAGTGAAAAAGAAAGCCAGAAAAAGGAACCAAAGCATATTCAACTATCTATACAACACATTGGGGAGGTTGGAAATATGGAAGTGTAGACATTGAAATTTTAATATTTTAGTAACTAATTTTTTTGTTTATTTTTGAATATAAATTCAAGATAAACAAGATATTTAATAATAATGTAATTATTTCTTGCCCACCAAGTCAAATCCTAGGATAATGAAAGAAATTATATCAAATAATGAAAGACCAATCAAATTGATGTTTTCTTCTTCAAGACTCTCTCCCTTACAAGTATAATTAGGGGCTCTCCCCAAGCCGAAATAAATCAAAGTTGAGTCTCAAGGTCGAGAGCTCTCAATTCTCTTAGAGATCCAAATGTGTTTTGAAGATCCAAGACGTTCAAGTCCAAGTTCGTTTCCAAAAAGGATTAAAAAAAGAAAGAAAGATCATCAAGAAGTCATCTTCAATCAAATCAAGTCCTAACATTTAATATGAGAATAAGTCATTCCACCCCCAAATTAATGTTAGAGAAATCAAGATCAAGCCAGGAGAAAATTTGAAGATCAAATCCAAGTCCACGAATAGAAGACACGGAGGGTTTCATATAGAGATTGTAACTAAGTTGTACGGAAGATTTGTAATTTTCATAAAATTTATTGTTATACTGCACATCGTAAAGACACCTCTCAACTACATAACTTATGTTCCACCTCATAAAAACCCAAACATTATCAAGTATATCATGTGGAGCAGGATCAATCAACAAATTTTGGATTAATTACAACTAAGACGATTAATCAAATTTATGTCACATCCACATTAATATTTATGAATCATCGTATAATTTATCAGCCTTGCATATTATCAGGTCCAAAACCTAAACCTATTTGAACCAAACCAATATAAAAAGTTGGAATCTTTTCTCATATTGCCAATAGACCGTCCCTTGAATATTCATCAATATTACAAAAGGGTTCAACGCGATGATCAATGCTAGAAGATTCACCAAACTGCATTGAACGAACAATTATCAAATAATAATCCTATAAGTGACAAAGTCTTGAAAACAAAAATTATCTCAACAATGGTGGAGAAGAGAACTTACTGGATGCAGATCCATTTTGCGATATGCGGAGTTCCTCTTGTTCTTGCTGTCCATGCGTGAGAAATGTGAAGAGAATGTCTGTTAAACTCCGCAAAAGGTTGTACAATCTATTTCTTATTCAGATTTGCAGATTCTTTTTTGCTATTAAAATACCATTAATTACCAGCTGATATCTTTGGCACTGTATAGTAAATCCTACCAAATGAGATTATTACCCAAAAACTGAAGTGAACCAGTACATGAACATAATAAAACTAGAGTCACCCTTGAAGACTGATATCCTATAGTTTTCTTGAGATACCTAAATTCACAAGCTTAAGAATTCATTCATAATTTAAGCGAACGTGTCACAAATTGGCCGAATCAAATATATAGATAAAAATTAATCAGAACTACAAAACAGCAGAACCAATATGAATATTTCATGAATCACAATATGCATAAAAGTTAATTCTGAACTAAAAAACAGCAAAACCCGGTATGAATAGTTCATCAATCATATTTAGTAATAACATATCATGTGATTATAATATTCAAAATAAAGCCCAATATTGTCGATTATAGTCAATGACGCTTGCAAAGAGTTCAAATTTACGCCGAACTACTGAATTGCAGTATTGAGAAATTTCTATCAAACTTTGATCAACGATAAATATCTTCACATGGCTTTTTGACAACCATAAGTACGACATCATTGCTAGATCTTCAAAAAAATATCATCAACATACTACACGTAGGGTTGGTATCGGTTCGGTTACGGAACCGATAAGACCATACCGATACCGAACCGGTTATTTCCGTAACAACAAAATATGAAACCATTATCGAACCGATTGTAATCAGTTTCTTACCGAAAAAACCGAAATTTAATCAAAAATACGGGGAGCTCAAAATGATAGACTCTGTTTTGCAAATTATGTAAAAGGCAATATCCTGGTCTTTCTAAGAGTGTCACAATGTTACTGCTCATACTAAACTAGTTTCGCATGACCACATCCTCAATTGCCATTTAATGTTTTCAGATCTATGGCAAGCCAGCAAGCTGATTAGGGCAAACAACAATATCAAAAATTGTACACTCTTGGAAGGTGAAGTCGATTCAGTACCAGGAAAAGGGAAACGAATTTCATTATTTCAGTACTTGAAAAGTACTTGAATTCCACGAATTTCAGTACCTGAATTTGTAATGCCGCCGGTGCCGGAGAGAATTCACTGAGAGATTCGCTTGCAAGAGAGAATTCCGGTGTCGGTGTCGGTGTCGGTGTCGGTGTCGGTGCCGATTAGACTGAGGAGCGAGCGCGAACTAGGGCTCTGCCGCTCAGGTTTCTTTCTTCTGGTTGGAAGCGAGCGCGATCTATCAATGGTGAAAGGGCCGATTTTTTTTTTTTTTTCTTATCTTTTATTTTTTATTTTTTTGGGTTAATAGGTGAGACTTTGAATTGGTGAGACTCATGAGAGGACTTTTTTTTTTTTTTTACTAGCCTTGATAGGATGGGTCCCTAGTTTACTAAATAAGATCAGGATAAGAATACTGATGACGTGACATAAGTTGACACACGTGTATCATTGTTGGCGGGATAAAAATATCCGGTCATTATGGTGTCATAAATCTATTCTTTGTTTGATGACCTTTATTTAATTTAAAATAATTTTATGTAATTTAAAATAGTATTATTTAATCTATAGATATTAATTTAAATAATTTTGCTTAATTTAAAAATATTTTTAATACAAAATAATTTTCAAATAATATTATTTAATTTATAAAATATTAATCTTAATAAATTTATTTAATTTTAAATAATTTTACTTAATTTAAAATAAATATCAATTAATCTAAAATAATTTTTGTTAATTTAAATAATATTATTTAATCTATAAAAAATAAATTAAATAATTTTATTTAATTTAAAAAAATTGTTTAATATATAAAAATATTAATTTAAATAATCTTATTTAATTTAAAATTATTTTATTAATTTAAATAATGTTATTTAACCTATAAAATATTAATTTAAATAATTTTATTTAATTTAAAAAATATTGTTTAATATAAATAATTTAATTTAATTTAAAATAATATTATTTATTTATAAAATATTAATTTAAATAATTTTATGAAATATTAATTTAAATAGTTTTATTTAATTTAAAAAATATTGTTTAATATAAATAATTTAATTTAATTTAAAATAACATTATTTAGTTTATAAAATATTAAATTAAATAATTTCATATAATTTCAAATAATTTTATTTAATCAAAACTAATATTATTTATTCTAAAAATTATTAATATAATTACTATTATTTAATACAAAATATTTTTCATGTAAAATAATTTTATTTAATTTAAAAGAAAGCCACATCAGCGGTCAGCATATAATTTATAAAAATATTAATTTAATTAATTAAATCGTTAATTTAATGTATTTATCATAGACTTTATCCACTTTGGTAAACATGGCACAATTTGTATCCAAAATCTTATGTGGTAAATTTTGTTTTTTTTTTTTAAACATCCCAGATTGGGATGGGAGGTTGAGGCTACACCCCCGACCTGTGAATATAATGGCCCAGAAGGGCTAAAAAGTCAATGGTCTACACCCAAGTCGAAAATACATAGAGCAACATCAAAAGCAGAAAAATAAAAAAATACAAGGATCACAAAAATATCAGATGTGGAACTAAAATCAAATCCTCATAAAAAGGTCGTCCTGTCAGAATGTCCTGTCATGGAGTCCAAAATGTCAAATCTAGTCAGGGGCAGGTGGTGGCGGTCGACCGAATCTGAAGGATGGGTACTCTAACTGGTCCATCCGAATGAGCGTCCGAAGCCGGAGGGCAATGTCCTCGGGAAGAAGGGTGCGTCTCTGGGGTAAAGATGCCCCCGTGCTAGCAAGGAAATCAGCGGGTCGATTCCCCTCCCGGAATATGTGTGAGACCTGGTAATGGATCGAGCGGAGGGTGTCTCTGATACGCATAAGAGGATGTTGGATCTGCCATGAGCCCTGGTGGCCAGATGTCAAAAGTGTGATGACAGCCGCAGCATCCATCTCTATCCAGACATGAGAGGAGATCGAGGTGGAAATCTCAAGACCAGTCTGGAGCGCCTGAATTTCTGCATCATAACTCGAGGAGGCCCGAAGTGGCCCATGGAAGGCAGAGATGAGTGCCCCACCATGATCCCTAATCAGGCTCCCTCCTCCAGCAGCTCCGGTATGTCTGTCGAAAGCGCCATCAGTGTTTAGCTTAACCCAAGGGGCCTTGGGTTTCAGCCAAACAACGGTCCTAGGTCGTGGATGCTGGACAGGTAAAGGAGGTGGTGGCCTCAAACGATGGGGCGGTGTACACCCTGTCCAGTCTCTCGTCGTGAGTCTACCCAGGGCGGTGAGAAGAGAGAGGTGTCTGTCAACCTGCAAAATAATGTGAGCACAAAAAAATATAATATCTTTATGCTTCACATTATTCCTTTCTGTCCAGGTGGCTCATAGGATCAGACAAGGAATAAGGAAGCCCACGTGTCTACTGTGTGTGCGGTGTGAGAAAAAACTCAGAAGCTCAAAAAAACTGTCTGTAGTGGGTAGGGGTATATGAGTGTATCTGGCATAGTGCTCCCACACTCTCCTCACAGTCTCACTCTCAAGGAAAAGATGGGTGAAAGTCTCGATCTCAAAGGTACCGGTCTCAGCACAACAATGGCAGGGGGAGGGGAAGGAGAACCCTCTCGCCTGCATCATAGTGTCAATGGGAATGCGCCGTAATAGGAGGCGCCACAAAAAGACGGAAATGGTCGGGGTGAGAAGGTTGGTCCATATGGCCCCGAAGAGGCGGTTTGGCCGGTTTCCCAGCCTCACATCTCCCCAGGCTGATGACGTAGAGAATGCACCCGAAGATGTAAGTCTCCACCTCATGCCATCCAAACCTCCCTCCAGAATGGGAATCTGTCGGATCTGGTCAATCTCTAGACTACTAAAACCCCCACCCTCACCAAGAATGTCCTCCATCTTATCTCTATCCCAAAACCCTCCCGTCCAAAGGTCCTTCACTTGCATGAAAGACAGGTGAGTGACTGGCCTAGTACTCGAGAGAGGGGCCTCGCCGAACCACCACTCATCTCAGAAGCTGGTGTAGATGATTATTATAATTATTGTTATTATTATTATTATTATTATTATTATTATTATTATTATTATTATTATTATTATTATTATTATTATTATTATTATTATAGGTATCTTAGAGAATAAGTTAGAAATCTAATATTATTATAAGAGATCTTGTCTTGTTGGACAAGTTAGGAATAGGATTATGAGCCTTATTTAAAGGACTCCTCATCTATTGTTTTATTCGGTTGATTTTGAATGAAATAAGATATTGCTGAGTTTTACGTGTTTTACGAGAGAGTATCTCGTTTACTTGTTCCCTTCCCATTCGTACGCTTTCCCCTACATCAGTTGGTATCAGAGCCAGGTTGATCGCGATGCCGCCGGGACGACAAGATGCCGCAAACAAACAATGTGACGCAACCTTCAACGATCGGTTTCAACAGATTGACTACCGATTTCAAGAGTTGGACGTGCGTTTCACAGATTGGTTTGTCGATCTTTCGACGGGGATCGAGGATTTGCATTTGACGCTTAACAACGTGGTTGTTTCGGAATTGCAAACGAACCGCGATGGGGCTGTGGGCCGTGGCTTTCGCGGGGGAGACAGAGGCGGTTGTGGGGGACGCAGCCATGTCGGGGCGCCCCGACAGTGGTTCCCGCCAACTCTGAACGGCTTCGTGGACGGCAACGATCAAGGCAGCGATAGGGGTTGGCGCGAGGAGGCAGCCTTCGCTGGCAGATATCGTGCCCAACACGATTGGGGACTTGATCGTGAATTTGGTCCGTGGGAGGGCCTGTTTCGCGTTGACATCTCCGAATTCGATGAAGAGCAAGTTGACGGGTCATTGTACGATGGTCCGCCTGTGTTTGATGAAGGACCCGAAGAGGTGGAGGATCGTCTTCCCGACAAAGTGGACGATCTCTATGACGATCCGCCGATTTTCGTTGAGGAGCCTCCAGGGCTAGAGGATTACCATCATGTTTCGAGTTTCAAAATTCAGTTGTTGGAAGAAATAGTTCTTCTATTGCGCAGGCCCGAGCTTTTCTCCCATGAGAATTTGTTGCGACCTGGCAACCTGTTTTTTGGTCCCCACGGTGACTTCAATATTCTGCGTGTGACTGCAGCATATATGCCTTTATATGAATTTCAAAGGGGCAATACTATGGAGGTGAGGTATTCGACCTTCGTGTTCGATCGGGGGAAACGGTAGGGGTTTACTATCATGGGTTCGACACCATACACCGGCCACGGATGCGCATCGGCTTCGAGGGCGAAGCCTTCCAAACCGGGGGAGAATGGTGTAGATGATTATTATTATTATTATTATTATTATTATTATTATTATTATTATTATTATTATTATTATTATTATTATTATTATTATTATTATTATTATAGGTATCTTAGAGAATAAGTTAGAACTCTAATATTATTATAAGAGATCTTGTCTTGTTGGACAAGTTAGGAATAGGATTATGAGCCTTATTTAAAGGACTCCTCATCTATTGTTTTATTCGGTTGATTTTGAATGAAATAAGATATTGTTGAGTTTTACGTGTTTTACGAGAGAGTATCTCGTTTACTTGTTTCCTTCTCATTCGTACGCTTTCCCCTACATCAGAAGCTAACCTCCCCAGAGCCCAAGGTCCAAAAAATATGCTCCTGGGCACGCCTGCCAACAATGGTGAGCCGTCTCCACTGTTGACTATCCCGAGCAGTGGCTGTCACCCTGCAGGGATGGCAGCACCACTAGGGGAATATTTCCTCAGGAGGTATTGGGCCCAAAGGGACTTGCCCTCCCTAAGGCGCCACCACATCCTGTAGAAAAACGCAATAAACATATCAGAGAAACGCCGAATCCCGAGTCCACCCTCAGAGTGGGGACGGCAGATGGAGTCCCACTTCACCCAGTGGGGTCTGCCGCCGACCTCGCGAGCCCCCGCCATAGCTCCAAAAATAGCGGGCTAAGATCTGATCTAACTCATGAATCGTAGACTGGTGGGGGTCAAGCACCGCGAGAAGGTGAAAAGGAAGGGCACAAAGAGTGCTCTTGATCAGAGCAAGTCGGCCTCCGAAGGATAGATGTCTATGTGACCAGCCAGATATCCGGTCAATCATCCTCTGACGGACGTCAATGAAAAGGTCATGGGAAAGATGGCCTTAGTACAAGGGGGCCCCAATGTAAGGAATGGGTAAATCCCCACGAGCAAATCCAGTGCGCTCGTGAATCTGGTGAGCCCAATGGTCTGCAACGTGGTGATCCATGATAAAGGTACTCTTACTAACACTGACTAGCTGGTCAGATGTCTCACTGTAGTGGTCCAAAAGACTCATGAGAGCAACTAGCCCATTATCATTCGCTCGAGTGAAAATGATAATGTCATCCGCGTAAGAAAGGTGGGAAATGGGAGGCCCACAGCCACGCGTACTGTAGGTCATCCTTAGAAAATTACGAATGAAGCCGTCAAGGCAACGAGAGAGGTAGTCAGCCACCAGGACAAACAGGGAGGGAGATAAGGGGTCCCCTTGACGAAGGCCGCGGGTAGAAGGGAAAAAGGTCGTGGGGCTACCATTAATCAAAACGGAGAATGTACAGTGCTCAACACACGCCTCCACAAAGCTAATCCAACAGTTAGAGAATCCCATCCGAAACAGTACCTCTCTGAGAAACGACCACTCGACCCTATCATATCTTTGGCCATGTCTAGCTTCAGCACGAGGTTCGGGGTTCGTGTTCGATTCGCATGAGAGATGTCGTGTATCATCTCCTGATCCAGAAGGATATTATCACTAATGACTCGATCCTTGATGAATCCACTCTGGTTCGGAGAGACGAGGTGGGGGAGAAGAGGGGCGAGGCGACTGTTGAGAATTCTAGAAATGATCTTGTTAGTCACGTTACATAAGCTGATAGGTCTGTAGTCAGACCAAGAACTAGGTCCCGATCTCTTCGGGATCAAAATGATGGAGGTTGCCGTGAAGGACTCTGGCATCTGGTGGCCAGAGAAAAAATCCCTCACAGCTTCCTCTACGTCAGTACCCACAATCTCCCAGCAAGACTGGAAAAAGAGGAGCGAAAAACCATCCGGTCTGGAGATGCTATTGGGATCTATCCCAAACATAGCCTCCCTGACTTCCTCCTTACTCGGGAGGTCACAGAGGTCAACAAGGTCGACCGACTGCGGGATGGTCGGAAAGAGGGTCGGGTCGGGGTGCGTAAGCAAATCCCGCTCAGAGGAAAAGAGAGAGTGGAAGTAAGCCCTAGCCGACTTTCGTATCTGGGATTCCTGGGCCACGGATGACCCGTTATCCTCAACACTATGGATATACGACTTG
Organism: Striga hermonthica; assembly: GCA_902706635.1. Lineage (NCBI taxonomy): Eukaryota > Viridiplantae > Streptophyta > Magnoliopsida > Lamiales > Orobanchaceae > Striga > Striga hermonthica. The sequence continues at coordinate 17,192,589 of CACSLK010027752.1, read as the reverse complement.
ACTCACTTCTGCCTCACGAATCCCTAGAAGAACTTGGTATTACACTCCCCCTCAGCCACCCAGCGCACAGCGGCCTTCTGCTTCCAGAAATCTTCATCCATGAGGAGGCGCAACTGGTACTCAGCATGGTAGCGGCGCATATTTGACATGCGTCATATTTACGTGTATTTTATAGTGATTTTCGTGTCCGTTTCGTCATAGTTTGATATATAATTAGTTACTATTTAATTAATTATTATTTAATTAATTATATATTTAATTAATTTTATTAAGTTATGATGAGGTGTTTTACGTGAGTTTTAACAGAAAATGGGGTCGAAGTATTTTTGGAGACAAAAACGGCGTGAACGGACACAAGAGGAGTACGAGTCTTGCATTGGAATAGGCCCAAGTACAAGCTTCTAATTAGTGGCAGCACCACCTTCATCTACTAGCCCATTTTGTACTTTAAAATCAGGTGTAATGGTCCACAAATGCAGCCCAAACAATATGGCCCAACATCACATTAGTTGAGGGTTTAGTGGTCATTTCACCATGAAAGATATCCTTCTTCTTCTTTCTTCACGCACCTGCATGCTCCTTCATCCACCATTGAAGTACTCGACCAAGCTTTCACCGCGCCACCACGCCACAACCCAGCCACCGGAGACCATATTTCTGACCGTCGCTGCAACAATGTCGCCGTAGAAGCAGCCTGGACGTCGATTTCGCGCGAAATAAAATGCTGCAGAGAATGGCCGGAATTTCACGGACGGGAACTCGCATCACCGGCGACCTGTACGTTGTCCGACCACCGGGAGTCGAATGAGACGCTGAAAACTAGACCAGGAGCTTCAATACGTGCTGAAAAGGAAGTTTTGGAGCTGTAACAGGTGCCCAGACACACACGGGTCATGTGACGTCGGACACGAGTCGTGTCGTTCCGACTGGTCGTGTAACCTACTCTCGACTTTTTCACACGACTCGTGTGGCAAGAGACACGAGTCGTGTGACCCTGGGCGCAGCCAATACGCGTTTTGCGCGATTTTCCTATTTTTTCGATATTTTCGACCTATTTCGACTAGGACTCGACCTCAACTATAAAAATAACACTTGGACATGTTTTTGAGGGGGCTAGAACCTAATTTTCAGATCTTTGGAGAGCTTTGGAGGCTAGAAACACGAGCAAGACGAGGGAGAAAGCCCGGGAAGAAGGGATCGACCAAATAAGCTTTTTCTTTCTTTTTCTTTTCCTCTTTCGAACTCAATGTTTTATATTTATTTTGAAAGCATGTTTCTAGGCTAATTTATTTTGGATTCTAGGATTTGTTAGTACTCGGATTGATTTATGATTTAGTTTTTATTTATTTCATTCTGGTTTATCTTTCGTTTATAAATTTCTTGTGCGTATTATTATTGTGTGAGTAGACGGCCGCTATGAATGCATATTTGTAATTGATTTGAGACCGAGAGGAGGTAATTGATTGCTAGAATTGGGAAATTTATAACATAGGAGACTAAACAGACCGAGAGGTTGATAGAATCTTACGAGAGAACAAAAATCCTAGGAACTTATGGGAGTTAGTTGTTCATCTTGAGACCGAGAGGAGATAGATAACAATTAATATCTACGATTTGCTTGTTCGAGAGAAAGGTTGAAATCACTTTAGCGATTATCTCTACGATTGGTAAAATTAAATAAGGTTTGTATGAATATAAATGTTTCATAAATTAATTCCGAGGAAAGCATAACCTAGAATCTATCTTTTATATCTTGATTTATTTTTATTGTTTTAGGTAATTAGTTTCTTAGTTTAATTTCCTAGTTCATAATCATCATCTCATTCGTTAGTCTAAATAATATTTGATCGTTATTATTTTAGTACTTAATTAATTTAACTACAATCTCTGTGGAATACGACCTTGCTCACCACTACCTATAGCTATGTCGTACACTTGCGGATAGCAAAAATAATTAGCGAACAAGATTCTCTGGCGAAGAATCCAAATCATAGGTCCGTTCCGCCTCCGCATACGCAGTCTGAGCTGTAGTGAGGCGCTGAGAAATGTCACCAAAAATCGTCCAGTTCCACTGCTTCAAAACGCAACGGAGTCTCATGAGCTTCTCCTCCAGGTTACGCATTCCATAGAGGTGCGTAGTCTGCTGCCAGGAGGCTCTAACAGTATCGTAGTAAGAATGGTGGCGGACCCACATGTTCTGAAAGCGGAAGGACGCTCGCCGAGGTGAAATAGAGAACCGACAACGAATCAGAAGGGGGGCATGGTCGGATCCAATTCGAGGAAGGTAAGTTACACCCGTGGTCTCAAACACCCTCGTCCACGCCTCTGAGTAGAGAGCGCGGTCGAGCCTCTCCTTGACTCCGGCCCTCTCCCACGTAAATGGAGCCCCTTCGTAACCAGCGTCGATGAGCTCACAATCCGATACAGCATGCGTGAAATCTAAGATCTCCGCAGAGCGGTCCGATACACCACCAATGCGTTCATCGGGATGCAAGAATATGTTGAAGTCACCGCTAATCATCCATGGTAATCCCTCCATACTCTCAGCAATCTCACGCGTGGTGTCCCAGAGGTCATAGCGACCAACCCTCGCACAGCTGGCGTAAACCAAGGTGTGGAAGATCGGCTCCGGAAGATGGGCGGCGGTGAGCTTCACGTGCAAGACTTGATCAGTATCTCGAAGGATCTGACAAGTAAAGTCACGCGAGTGGAAAAACTAAATCTTGTTAGAGGTGTTTCCCATCCCGGCATGAAAACCAAGGCGTCGCGAATATACGTCAAAAGAAGGGTCACGAGTCATAGGCTCTAAGAAAGCTGTAAAGTCAAGGTTATGCTCACGAATGAGAGATCTAACATGAGCAAGGGTGGTCCTATTAGCCAGACCACGAGCATTCCATGTAAGCGATGTGACTGACATGTTAAACGTCAGTGGGACCGCCTAACTGGAGCGGTCCGTGGTTAGGCTGTGTATGTATATCTGGTAGGGTCAGAGCTCGGCTAGCAGAGAGATGCGCAGTCATCGCTCTGGTCTGTGGTCTCCGGTGCTCTAGGATCTCCTGGAAGGTCCCCCTCGTATAGGGGGGAACTCCTGGGGTAAGAGGATGAGTTGTAGGTGCTTCAATCCCTCGGAGCTCTACGTCTGTCCCTGTGGGGAAGACGAATCAGACCCGCTAGCGGTAGGATGACGGGGAAGTGGAAGGGAGGGTCAGAATGGGTCGAGCTGGTGGGCAAGGGAGGGAGGTAAGGTGGGGGGAGGGCTCTATGATCATGAGAGCTGAGGAGGAAGGGGGAGACTCGATACACAATGGGATGGCGGGAGACTCTATCTCATCCACTAATAGATCATCATCATCAAAAGGGGAGCTGGTCGATGCTCCTAGATGGTCGGAGGAAATGTGAAACTCCTCCTCTGACTCCGAGTCAAGCACAGAGAAGCGGGAATAGGTAGCTATGAGAGTAGACTGTAGGGACTGGTGGGGGAAAAGGCTTGTAGCTTTGGCCTTAGGCCTATCGAGGTTAACCTCCTTGGACAGTGTGCCCTCAAAGGTGACCTTGCCCTTGCCCTTTTTGCCCCTTCGGGTCGGGGCCATGGGCCGGGGCCTTGCCCTTCTTTTTAGTGCTCCTCGGGGCGATAGTAGAACCCTGCCTCGCTACACGTCGACGGAGGGGCAGAGCAGGTCGGGGCTTGTTGCCCTTAGTATAGCATTCTGCAGGCCCATGTCCTACATGACTGCATAGGGAGCAGAACGGCGGTACTCTCTCGTAGACCACTTTTTGGATAGTGGTCTTGCCCGCTTGGTCGAGCTCAATCTCCTTGATGAGCTCGTCCCTAAGTTCAACCTCTACGCATACCCGTGCGACAGATAACCTCGAGCGGTTTGCCGTAGCGGCATCAGTCTCAATGGGGTTGCCAATGCAACTAGCAATCAAAAAGAGGGCAGAAGGGTCGAAAAGGTGTGGTAAAAGGCCCGGAAAGCAGCACCACACCGGGACTATGGGGGATTCCTCAACAAAGGAGAAATCCGGGGTGTATTTAAACACCCGACCAGCACATCCAAAGATATTGAGATGCGTCTTAATCTAAACCGAGTTGTAGTCCTCTTTCAACTCAAAAAAGAGTAAATAATGATTATAATTCATGAACTTAGGGGTCACTCTACCCTTGAGACCCAATTTGACCAAACCGACAGATAAATCCCGGAGGGAAGGGACAGTGAAGGAAAACTTCAAAATGAGTGCATTATCCAACGACCCAGCTAGGGAAATAACAGTGGGCTCAGGGAAACTTACTGTGAACCTGCCCTCCTCGGAGCGAGTAATGGTCTCTCTCTGTTTGTCCCGGAAGGACTCCAACATCAGTCTCTAGTGGCCCGGTTTAACAGTGGAAGTACCAGAAACCGCATCTCGAAAGGAACGTGCTCCGGTTGGGCGGGGACCCTGGTTCGCCGGTTGTGGAGGGAGGTTGGCTGGGCTCGGCCCTTGGGCAGCATTTCTCTTATGCGGCTGCTCGCTGAGTTCCGGTG
>CACSLK010027752.1:17168449-17178616 GCA_902706635.1 Striga hermonthica | reverse complement strand
GGAATAACAAGTGAAATATCCACTAAAGCAAAGCTTAAGTATATAACACCAACAGGTCGGTCCCCAGATTGCAGCTTCTATCTCTTCTCAGATTTGAATTGGATTGGATGTCGCCGTTGTCGTCACCCCCTTGACCTCAGGTCACCAGGGTTCATGGCAAATTCAACTCTCTCCCTCTCTCTCATGCGCATTAGATACACACTCTTGTCGATCCACTACCGGATATCGCACATCTTTCGCGGAGTGATACCGACCCGCTGATTTATTTGCTTGCATCGGTGCCTCCACTCCCAAAGGTGCATCTTTCAACCGACATATCTCTCTGCCTGCGCACGCTTGTGCGGATGGGTCAGCTTGGCTACCCTTCCTTCAGATTTGGATAGACGCCTTGGTTGTTTTGTACTAGCCTACTCGAGGCGCAGACTATTTTCCTGGACACTTGTAGCCAGATTCAGACTTTTCACTTTGGCTGTTGTTTTTTCTTTAATGAATGTAAAAAAGGTGTTTTTTTTTTTTTTATCGTTTCATCAGATATAATGGTTAAGCTTTATTCTTACTTCTTTCACATAGAACTATTTTCACCGGTGCGCGACCCTATGGGCTAGCATGCTTCGGTTCCTCTTTGTCAACGTTCTATGTTTTAGGCTGATATATAATTAGACTCGAGTGCTATGTCAAATGTCTTTAGGCGGTGTTATTTCCATAATACATTAAATATTTTCCTTTATTAAAACAATTATTATTTATTTCATTCCGTATTTTTTTTCATTTCAGTTTTTTTTCTGTTTTATAGACACGCTAAATGTTATATAGTTCACGTTAAATGTTATATAATACATTAAATTAACGCTACATTGAATATAATTCACGCTAAATATTATATAGCAATTATATAAGCATAAAAATTATATTCCGATTTTTTTTTTTTATCTTCAAGTCGTTTATTCTAAAATCAATTTTTTTTTTTTTTTTTTTTATTTTGCATCTCATCAAGTGATTTCTTTATAAAAATTGTTAATTAGTTTTAGAAGCATGTCAAACCACCTTAAAATCTTATAAACAATTGTTGCTATAGTAATAATAATAATATTAATAATATTTTTCAACATGATCCCTCAAAATTATAAAAATTATATTATCCTTAAACTTTTCTCAATTAATATAGTGATTCATATATATACTTAAAATAGTTTATATATTTTATACTATTTTATATTTAGTAATGATCAAATCTTAAAAATGTGATATGTTTATTATTATTTAAAATATAATATTATATACATATACATAACGTATAATATTTTATTATATATATTTAATAAAGAAGGTATTAATATCATTTAATTTTTTGGGGTTCTTATTATTATTTTTTTTAATGACATTTCTTAGTTTTTGAGCTGTTATTCATTATTTTTTCATACTTCTTCTTTATATGAATATATATAACTTGGAACCAATATTACCAACTATTATATCTTAATTTATAATCAAATAAGAAAAAGCTTAACCAAACGTGTCAAACACATTGTTATCAAAACCGGATCGGACCGGCCGGTTCGACCGATTCGACCGGGAACCGGACCTAGGACCGGTCCGGCTTGCATGTTTGAGCCGGTGGGAGCAAGAACCGGTATCGAACCGGTTCAAAACCGGTAAAACCGGTGAACCGGTACTGGTTCGACGTCGAACCGGTTCTGAAAATAAATAAAAAAAATTAATGAAATAAAAAATAAAAATAAAAAATATTGATTATGGTAAACTATACTTAAAATATTATTTTAGTGAACTTTATTTAGTATTGTTTATGGTAAACTATACTTAAAATATTGATTTTTCAACCCTTATTTAGAAAAATGTCATTATATGCTATAAAATTAATGATAAATATATATATATAACTATATATTATACATATAAAATAAATAAATAAATTATATATTAGTTAAACCGGTTAGACCGGTTCGATCACTGGTCCGACCATTGAACCATTGAACCAATAGCTTCACCGGTTCGATGCCCGGTCCGGTTTTGAGAACATTGGTCAAACATTAAAGATGACAATAAGGTAACATGCAACACTATAAACTGATACTAGAAAAAATTTTAAGTGCGTACAAATAGTTAACGAGAGAAAAAAGAGGGCTGTTGTGTATAATATAACTAGTATCTTCACCCGTGCGATGCACGGAACATATTTATTAAAATGTTTTATTAAATACATTAATATATATATATATATATATATAATAAAAATTAAATGACAAATAAAAAACATTATTATTGAATATATAGTAAAGTACAATATTGTAGGGTATTACAAATTGTGGAAAACTTATTAGTTTTCTTTTTCCCATTATCGTCCCCACATATTAATATCTTCAATCCATGTGGATTAGTGACTCGAGACACATCAACGTATAATTGACCATGACTGAACACGGGTCTTTTCAAGTAAAGTTCGACATGGGATAATGACTGCTCTTGACTCTTGTTGATTGTCATTGCGTAAGAAAACATAAGAGTAAATTTTCTTTGTTGGAACTTGAAGGGTATCCTGAGATCAGATGGAGTTAGGGAAATTCATGGTACCAATACCTTATGTCTAGCATTTGATCATATTAGAATCTTACATTGGAACACGTAGGTGGAAAGCTTCGTTATCACCAAGCGTGTTCCATTACACAATCGAATCGAACGATCAATTTTTCTCAAAAACATGACAAGAGACTCAACATTTAAGTGCAATTCATGATTTAGAACACCAGAACATTTTATACTATTTAAGAACTCCAGCGTGTGCAGGTCATGGAAGAAATCAACACCACCATCGGATTTGCATGTTGTATCAGAACTTAAATAAGTATTACCCTTCGATTGATTCAAAGATGGCATATATTCATTGATGGAGTCAAAAACATCTAATGTTGGATCTTATATAGCCCTATCTTTCAAAGAGATAGGATCATCAATGCAATATCTAACCATTGGATAAGTGCTTTCCATGATGGTTGCGATGGGGTCAAGCACAACACCAACATTTGATGTGGATAACATATTTTCATTGCAAAAATCATGTTTCGAAACAAAAGGTTAAGTGTTGAAAAAAGACATGAAAGATTGTAATTAGAGACAAAGAAATTAATCAAAGTCTTTGAAAAAACTTGGTTTGAATACAATACCAATATTTGATGTGGATATAGTATTTTCATCCAAAAATCACGTCTTGAACTAAGAGTTTATGCATTAAAAAAAAGCCATGTAAAAGAGTAATTGGAGACCAAAATAGAAAAATTAATCAGCGCCTCCGAAAAAACTTGGTTTCAAACACAACACCAACATTTGATGTGAATAACATATTTTCATTGCAAAAATCATGTTTTGAAACAAAAGTTTAAGTATAAAAAAGTGAAAAACTATGGAAAACAGTAAATAGACACCAAAATAGAAAAATTAATCAACGTCTCCAAAAAAAATTTAGTTTTGAACACAACACCAACATTTGGAGTGGATAACATATTATTTTATCACAAAAATCATGTTTTGAAACAAAAGGTTAAGTATTAAAAAACCCATGTAAAAATAGTAATTAGTGACGAAAATAGAAAAATAAATCAATGTCTCCGAAAAAACTTAGTTTTCAACAAAACACTAACATTCAATGTGAAGGTTTTATCGAAAACGTCAGAAAACATCTAGAAAAAAACAAAACATATTTTCATCGCAATAATAAGGTTTCGACACAAAAATTTATGTATTGAAAAAACCCATGGAAGATAGTAATTAGAGACCAAAATAAAAAAATTACTCAACGTCTTTGAAAAGCTTGATTTCGAACACAACACCAACATTCGACATAGATAACATATTTTCATCGCAAAAATCAAGTTTTGAAACAAAAGTTTATGTATTGAAATTAAAACCAATGGAGAATAGTAAGTAAAGATCAAAATAGAATCATCAATCAACATCTCCAAAAAAACTTAGTTACACAATACCACCTATCATCGCAACAATCATGTTTCGAAACAAAAGTTTATGTACATGTATCAAAAAAACCATGTAAAATACCTATTAGGGACAACATAAAAAAATTAATCAACATATCCGAAAAACTTGGTATACACAAAAATTGTGGAATATTAATGTAGATTTCAGTCTTCTTGAAGTTGAACTATGAGAGAACAATATAATGACACATATTTTGAATATGATATTTATAGCGTAAATTACTCATATTGTGTACTCGAGTATCTTGGTAAGTCAGGGTGTATTTTGTTAAGCATTCACCATTAATAATGCTTAATTTTTATTGACATTAATATGATTCATGTATTTTGTTAAGCATTCACCAGCAAAATTTAAAAAATAATACACCAAGTTAGGCGTTGTCAACAAAAGAGACATTTTGTTGTTCCTTATGGAAAAGAAACATTTAGTTGACAATCTGGTCGAAAGCGATACATTAATCACTCAACCTGGATAAAAAAGCTGACGTGGTCAGGTTAGATAATGACGTGGCATTATAAATTTTCTTAATTTCCTACGTGGTATATACGTGGCGTGATGTGTCATCCTTCTCTCCAAGTACACAACTACACATAGATAAATAAAAATAAAAATAATCCAAAAATAAATAAATAATAAAAACACTTTGGAAAAAATAAAATAATAATAGAAAATAGAAAAAAAAACCCAAAAATAAAAAAAAAAAGTATAAGAAATATATTTTGTTCAATTTTGTTAACTATATATTAATAAAATATTTAAAAAAATTATATTTTGTTAATATATATTGAAAAATAAAAAATAATTCGTTTAATATAAATATATTTCACTAATATATATTAAAAAACACTAAAAAAGAAAAAAAAATCGTTAATAAGAATAATTATATATAATTTATCATATTATCTAATATATTACTTTACATAATATTTTATTTATTTAATATAAATAAATATATTAAATATAAATATAAACCACATATATAAATTTATATTTAAATAAATAAAAATATTTTTTTTAAAATAATTTTTTTGAAATATATTAAAATATTATTTTTAATATAAATTTATATTTTGTGATTTATATTTATATTCAATATATTTATATATATATTAAGTAAATAAGATTTTACGTAAATTATTATATTAGATAATATAATAAATTATATATAATTCTTATTATTAACAAATATTTTTAATATATATTAGCGAACTATATCTATATTTAACGAAATATTAACAAAATATTTTTTTTTATTTTTTACTATTTTTTAATATATATTAAAGAAATATAATTTTTTTAAAATATTTTATTAATATATAGTTAACAAAATATATTTGTTATATTTTTTTATTTTTGGATTTTTTATTTTTTTATTTTCCTATTATTATTATTATTATTTTTATTTTATTTTTTATTCATTTTGCTGATGTGTCTTTATATTTATTTATTTTTGGATTTTTTATTTTATTTTTATATTTTTTTATCTATGTGCAGTTGTGTATTTGGAGATAATGATGCCACATCACGTCACGTATATAACACGTAGGAAATTAAGGAAAGTTATAATGCCACATCACTACCTAATCTGACCACGTCAGTTTTTTTATCAGGTAGGGTGATTAATGTATCTTTTTTGACCAAATCATCAACTACATGTTTCTTTTCCGTGAGGGACGACAAAATGTCTCTTTTGTTGTCAACGCCTAACTTGATGTATCATTTTTAAAATTTTGCCAGCATTCACCATCATCATATATTATCTAATAACTTAATTTAAATAGGTTATTCATAATAAATATTTTTTTAACATGTTTTTTGGATCTATGCCTAATGTTAAAATGAACTAATACGTATGGTTATGTAAACTAATACTACTGCCTTAAAAACATAGTAATGATATGTAGAGTTCAAGATATTAACTATATTTAAGGTATATTAGAATATGGTTGAGCGTAGTTGATGTTATATATTTTTAAATATCGAGTAGAAGAATATTAATTCTTTTTAAATTTCCAAACGGAATGATTTAAGTAAGTTGCCATTGTTATTTTCCATTCTTAAAATTAACCAAAAATAACTGAATATGAATTTAGTATGTTAATGCATTTTCCATTTTTATTTGGCATTCTTAACAAAAAAAATTAACCTTACAATTAATTACCCAACCAAATGTAGAAATGTTGCCAAATATAGTCATTGCATATCATCTATATTTAGCAATAAATTCCATCTAACTCCCTCTTTATATATATATAGATGTTGGTTATCTGTACAAATCAAGATATATTCATTTACAAATATAGTTGTGTTTGCAAACATCTCACAGGGATCTTTTAATATTAATGTAGGAATTGACAGGAAGTTTTAGCAATATTAAAAGCAGGGCATCATTAGTTCGGTATATGTTTCATACCAACTTAATAATTAGTTTTCGAAAACATGGTGCATTGTATACGGGCAGTTTTGCTATGGAGTTATCAGACGGCTCGATTTATGGGGTCATTCATAATTATTTACAAATGATGTATTGACGCGTTTTCCTGCAATAAATACATATAAGACATGTGTCAGTACATAATGTTATAGATGACTTCATAAGAGAGCCGTCTGATGGCTCAATAGCTTTTATGTGTATATGGGTAGTTGGTTAGAAGGAATATTGATGTAGTTGTAAAATTGGCACTAAATTAAACCATGAAGTAGTATTTAACTTGGTTAAGCAACTGTTTGTCTTTTAATATGTTAATTGTTAAGTAATGTAACTAATTAAAAAGTAGAATTGTCATATAGTCGAAAATCAACTCTCTCCATTATTTAGTCCAATGATTCTATAAACTTGTTGTTTTGCCGAATGTATGGAAGAATGACAAATCTATAATTATATAAAAAAGTCATCATATTTACTAGAATTAGTAGTAAGAAAAGTCAAAGGTAATTAATGCATTCTATTTCTATCAAGTATTTTATTTAATCATTTTATTTAATTGTTTTATCCCATAACACCTTTTCAATATAACTTACCATGATTTTTCTATTGTAATTAAAAACCGAATTTTACGTTTAAAATCTTGTGAAATTATTATTATTATTTTTATAAAGCACACATATTATTTGTTAAAAAATTATATATATATATATTATACACATCACAGTACCATGGTAGATGATTTGAATTTCAACCGAACAAAATGTCAATGATTTAAATTTGAACACAACCTATGCGTTTGACCAAATGTCTGGATGATTTAAAATTGAGCCCATAAAAAATTATTTAAATTTGAACACACTTGAAATTTTGTGTACTTTTTATTTATAAATATATTGAAAGTGGTATTTAATGGCTATTATACAAATATTTTAATATATTTGAAGTGAATATAAGTTTAATAAAATTTGTAATGTTATTCATTATGTTTGTGACTTATGAGACACGAACACATAACTTCATACATATTTTCTAAAAGGCGGCTTAATAATTTTCATAGATTGTTCAAAGCTGCAATGAATCACCAAATCGTGGAATAAATAAAAATCACAAAAATGTTTCCTACACTGATAAAATGTTACAAACTGATATAGGCTAAGAATATAATTTGAAAAACTTTTATGTTTGTTTAGATTAACAACATTTCTTCCAAGTTCATCTTTCGTGTTTGGTCAAAATAATAATCAAACTTTATAAATCAATAAGCAAAATGTTTGGTCAAATTAATAACCAAACTTTATAAATCATTAGCAAATGAAAATCAGTCTTAATTTAATGTAGAGTATGTTGTAAAATTGAATATAGAGTATGTTGTAAATCAATTCACACGGTTAAATTTGTGATAATTAAAAGCACAAACTAAATAAAAAATCAAAAAGTTTAAATGACATGTGACATGCATCCCGTTCTAAGGAAACCTTTATCTTATAGCAGATGCTGGTTGCATGTAATAGATTTTTTTTTTTCTATTTGCAACCAGCATTTTAGCTATACTAAAGTAAACATTATATCATTAAGAATATATTATAGTTATATTATCAAATCATAAAAATATACTAAATCAATATTGTATATTAAAAAAATAATCCATATGTTGTACTACACTATTTAACAGTATTCCTTTTTATTCTATAATAAAATAATAATTAAATATTAGATGGTGAACAAGAATAAGTAAAATTGTTACTTTCTCTTATATCAAGGGATAAATTTATATGCTAAAATCAAATTTTTATTAGTATGTTTTAGTAAGATAATATATTAATTATTTTACAAGCTAGCCCTAACATGCTCATATTTAATGTTCTGGCTAAAAAAACGCTGGTTAAAAGATGTGGAAAAAAGCTTATAACCCTATTATTTTTTGGATTTAACGTTTATTAAAAGAGGTAGAAAATTAATAATAACCTTATTACTTTTTAGACTTAAACGTAAAAGGTTGTAAAAATAACTAATTTAATATTTATGTCCGTGCATCGCACGGGGTACGTACTAGTGGTTAGATATATTCGACATAATTTCAAAATTGGTCCTATAATTTGGCCAATTTCCAAAAAACCACACCAATATTGACACTTTCAAACTTGGTCCTATAATTTAACATTTTAATCAAATTTGTTTCTTTTTATCCAGAATATGGATTAAAATGTGATTAAAAAAGGACCAAAATTGATTAAAAAAGGACCAAATTTGATTAAAATATCAAATTATAGGACCAAATTTGAAAGTGGTCAATATCGGGGTGGTTTTTTGGAAAGTGACTAAATTATAGGACCAATTTTAAAATTATGCCGATATATTCTAACAAAAAATAAAGAGTTTGTTGGTCCGATCTTTGCTGGACGAGAAGTCTTAATTAAGTATATAATCGCCGGTCATTGGCGGGTCAATACTAAGGCTGAGCATGGGACTCGGAGAATTCGAACCGTTCTGAAAACTGAACCAAAATCACTCCGAACCGAAAAATAACCGTTGACCATTTGACTTTCTCCGAACCGAACTGAACCGAAAAAATAATTGGTACGGTTCTGGAGATTTTACAAATATCCGTACCGAGAACCGAACTGAACCGTCTCATACCGTACCGAACCAAAGAACCAAAATTAAGAACCGAATTATAACATTATATGTGTTATTAATATATTTTATGTCACATTTGATCCTTTATAATCCCCCTATAAATTTTATTCTAGAACGCGCTGAGCCTACGTGGCTGCTTCTGGTGCTTCGGAACCCTATGTGGCAAAATTACATGCTTCGTTATTAGGCTTGGGTAAATTTTAATTAATTCCAAACAAAAAATAATTAGGTTCAGATTACCATAAATATGTTTATTATTTATGGTCATGTTACATGTATTAATTGCATTTAATATCATTCCTTATTATAACTATTGAATTGTATATATATTTTAAAAATTAATAACTTTTGTATTTTTTATCAGTTTTACATATGTAATACATCAAATTAATCTTATTTTGATGAGCTTCAATTTAACATCCATATTGTATGTATAAAAAAAATATTTTATATTTTTCTTTATAACAATAATAAAATTATTTTTAATATTAATTAGAAAATTAAAATTATTTATCAACTAATATATTTATATTTCAAGTAGTTATATGATAAAAGTTGTAAAAACTAATATAATATAACACATGTAAGTCATAAGTAACACATATCATTCTAAAATATATAGTAATATATTTTTTTTATAAAAAAGTAAACTAAATTTAATATAGTTTTCTCATTAATTTTAAAATTTAAGAATAATTTTTGAACAAGCACCCGTGTAATACACGGGTATTGTACTAGTATAGTAATAATAACTATTAACCTTCACTTAACTTTCATGCTCAGTAATACTTGATCTACAATTGATTTTTTTCTATTACAAAATAATTATTTAAAATAATATGAAAGGTTAAAGGTTATTTTTTTAGAAAAAAATATTTTATTTTGTTGGAATTTTAAATTTCAATATTAGTTGCACAAATTTAGTCTTAACTAAAATTTAGAGTTACTTCTAAAGTTGATTTCAAAATAAAATTTTTAATATGAGGAAACATTGATGAATGTTGGTTTATGCGAATGTGTATCGACTACCGGGATCTCAACCGTGGGGAGCACCCGTTCTCTTTGTTAAGAAGAAGGACGGATCTATGCGAATG
>CACSLK010027752.1:17135837-17150276 GCA_902706635.1 Striga hermonthica | reverse complement strand
ATGGATTCATCTCTGAAATTAAGTAAGAATGATAATTCACCTGCTCTTGATAATCCATCTGAATTCAGAAGGCTTGTAGGTAGATTATTATATCTTACTATCAGCAGGCCAAACATAGCATACTCTGTTCAATCTTTAAGCCAATATATGTCACAACCTACTGCACAACATCTTCACTCAGCACAAAGAGTGTTAAGGTATGTCAAGGGCACTATTGGACAAGGTATACTCTTTTCTAAATCTTCTAAATTACAGCTTACAGCATATTGTGACAGTGACTGGGCTTCTTGCATTGATACTAGAAAAAGTGTGACTGGATATTTGATATTTCTTGGTGACTCACTTATATCTTGGAAATCAAAGAAACAACCAACTATAAGTAGATCATCTGCAGAGGCTGAATATAGAGCCCTAGCATACACATCATGTGAAATACAATGGCTATCTTCTCTTTGTTCTGAATTACAGTTGTCACTTACTACACCTGTTTGCCTTTTTACAGATAGTAGTTCAGCTATTGCTATGGCCTCTAATCCTGTTTTCCATGAAAAAACAAAGCACATCGAGCTGGATTGCCACTTAATAAGAGAGAAGATAGCTCAAAGGCTCATCCAACTTAAGCACATTCCTACCAAATCCCAACTAGCAGACTTCTTGACAAAAGCTCTTCCGGGCCCTCTGTTCAAGTCTCTCCTCTCCAAGTTGAGCATGCCTAATATCCATGCTCCACTTGAGGGGAGGTAATAGAATAGTTGTACATAGAGCTTTCATTATTGTACTACACTATTAGTTATTTCTGTATTGTAAAAGTGTTATTTGCTATTTAACACTTTATGTTTAGCATAGTAGTATATAAGGGCAGAAACCCTAATATCCCAAACACTTTTCACTTCATCTTCCTCAGATAATACAATCGTTTGGTTTTTCTCTTTGTGTTCTATACACTTTACTGTTCAAATTCCTCTAATAAAGAGCAGCATATAAAGTGATATTAGTATTTTCATACACACATACAAGAAATATGATATTAGGATATTAAGTAATATGGTATTCATACACACATACAAGAAACTGAAAGAGATGGTAGAACAAACATATTGTGACCTTTCATTTGATAATTAGAAGTTGGAATTGATCTGTTTTCCGCTTGCACATCAGCACATGGAGAGGCGTGGAACAAAGCCCCGGGCCTATGTCACTAGTCATACAAAGACAACACCTAAACAATGATAGGACATGGTATCATTTGATGAAAAATATTATTTAACACAAAATTTGATACAAGATGTTCAAAATCATGGAACCAATAAATACTATTAAAATTTGTGCATTAATGTAGAATGTTTATGCCTAGTAGTGTTTGGTGATTCTATATGTAGAATTTTGATGCTGTTTAATCTTATGTGTCATTTTATGAATGATAGTGTTTTTTAATCATATGCGTCAATTTTAGGGTGATTTGAAGTAGTTCATATATAGATTGGATTTTGTATTAAAATTGTATAACAATTAACTAACTTAAAATTATAAATATATATATATATATATATATATATATATATATATATATATATATAAGTCAATAAATTTTGTCTTTGTTATAATTTTTTATGTATAATATATCAAATCAATCATTTTTTGAATTAAAAAAATTATTGTAATATAAGATGAAAAAATCATACAAGTAAAAGTTCCATTTTAAATAATTGATATACAAATACTGCTCAGCAACAGTCAGACGAGTGGGAAATGTTGGGCTATGAAAAAAACTTTTGGTAGACAAATCCAAAATTTATTTATAGCTAGAAATTATAAATCGAAACTTCTCGTTTATATTTTTTCATTTAAGAATTTCAGTACAAATTTTTTTAACTCATTTGTATAATTATCGGGTGTTCTACGAGTTAACTTTTATATAAATATATGGTTGGATGCTACATAGCATTTTACATTTTATTATTATTTTTTCAGTATTTTTAAATACTGAGCTTGTAGTTGTAAGGCTTGTTTAAAAAGGTAGTACTTATGGATACAAAATTTGATACTAATCAGATGTGGGATTGAGTTTGCACACCCTACAAATCGACAAGAAAAAAAGTAGGCGCACATGTGTATAAAAAAAAAACTCGGTTTAAAATTTTTAATACTAGTCAAGATAATCGATTTCATTATATTGCTTCAAGAAGACTTGCAAGACGAGTTTTTCAATGAGATAGATTTTATCAAATTCCAACGACTGGATTCAGGTTAGTAACCAAAAAAAAAAACTAAATATTTATCTATTTTATTGATCAGAATCCAACCGTTATTTTATTATTATTTTTTTTAAGATGCACCTCTTCAAACACGTCATTCCACAAGTATTCAACTGACATATCTCAATAGAAAATATTGATTACTGAAAATTTTAGACTTAAATTTTTCTATGCATGCATCGGCCTGCCTTTTCAGTTATCGATTACCGTCGAATCAATTTCTAAATAACTTATTTTGTTAGTCTATCTTAAGGCTCCGATCCAAAACCAAGAGTCCTAAATTAGCTTTGAATATTGATTTTAAAATTCATCGTCAATATCTTTAAGAGATACTAGTACAACACCCGTGTATTACACGAGTGCTTGTTAATTTTTTTTTTCTTAAAATCTAAAATTAATGAGAAAAAGTAGTTTGAAAATTTAAATACCTTTTATAAGAATATATATATTATTATATATTTATTATGACACTTTTTATTTGTGTAACTTACTTGTGTTATATTATACTAATTTTTTTAACTTACAATATATAACTACATTACATATAAATATATCAATTGAGAAATAATTTTATTTTTCTAATTGAATTTTAATAAATATTATTATTTTTTATTATTATAAAGATAAATATAATTTATTTATTTCACATATACAATATGAATGTCAAATCGAAGATCATCAAAAGATGATTAATTTGATATATTATATATATGTAAAACCGATAAGAAATACAAAAGTTATCTACTTTTAAAATACATATATAATGCAATAGCTTATTGAAGGAAACAAATCAAAATTCAGGGATATATTAGTCACTTAGTACCTGTAAAATTACAAATAATTAAAGGGTTATATTAGTAAAAGTGATATTAAAATACCTAAGTTAACTAAATAATATTTATGGAATACCCGAACCTAGATTATTAATTATTAATATTAATATATCAATATTATTTATCCAAACCTAATTACGAAGCATGATTCTTCGCTAAATAGGATTCCGAAGCACCAGAAGCAGTCACGTAGGCTCAGCGAATTCGGCTCAGCGAATTCGAGAATTATATATAGGGAAGATTTTATTAAGATAAAAAAAAAGGAGGATACTTCCATTAAAATAAAATAAAATTCCTTATTAAAAATCGAGGATACATTCATTAAAATAAAATTCCTTATCTTTTTTTTCTTTTTACTTCACTCGAGTTTAACAGATATTCGATAAAATTAGAACGAAAAAGATTAACATGACCCTGCGCAAGGATGACACGCTTAAAACGGAGAACACGGCTCTCGTTTTAGTCGCCGGTAATCACTCCGAGCCTGCTCAGTATTTGCCACGTGTCGCTCATCACCATTCCATTAGTCAGCAAAAAAAATTGTCCAACTCCAATCATCAATAACCACCCCCACCCCCACCCCACCCCCGCATCAATCAATCATGAAATTCCACATTCTCACACACAACACACACTAGCTATGGCAATCTCTCTCTTCCTCTCGATTCCTCCCAAACCCCCGTTTCCTTGATCCAATTACTGCAGAAACCCTAGCTTCCCTCGCCATGGCGATAGTCACCGGCGACAGGTACCTGGAATCACTCGTCAAATTCGTCGAAAATCAGGCTGACAAGCTGATCGAAGGGACGTTAGTGTTGAAATTGAATCCCGTGGGTCTGCGGTATGTGCAGTCCAGGCTGGAGGCGCTGGCGGAGCTGGAGAGTCTCTTGGTCGGAGCTCCGGTGGACTATCTGCGGGCGTACGTTTCCGATTTGGGCGATCACCGCGCGCTCGAACAGTTGCGGAGGATTCTCCGCCTGCTCCCGTCGTTGAAGGTGGTCTCGGTGGTTCCGCCGCTGAGGAGGGACCCGACGCCATTGTATTTGCGGCCTTTTACGAGGTTGAAGGCTCTGGAACTCCGTGGATGTGATCTGTCGACATCTACGGCCAATGGTTTGCTTGAGTTGAGGTTCACACTTGAGAAGTTGATATGCCATAACTCAACTGTGAGTACAATTTCTCATTTTGAAATTGGGAATTGTTCTTTGTGCTTGCACCCGTGATCTGTTTGGGTGTGGTTTAGGTGTTGGAGAATTTGGTTTTGGTTTTGGTTTGTGAGGTGATTGGTTCAAGTAGTGTATGAAACTTAGGAGATGGAAGTTCATGTGGAAAAATGGTTATTTACCTTGTGATTGATAGTTATGGGTTAAAATGCTAGATAAGCCATGATCTTTTGTGAGCATAACTGTTTAATGTTTGATTTCAACTATGTCTTTTTTTTTTTTTCTCTGACTTTCCTATGGGAGAAGGCGTAATAAGTAAGCTGAAGAATATTTCTGAATCAAGAATGGTTCTGGAAATTTTGTCGATGGTGTTTATGTCTTCCTTTTAATTTGACCAAAGACTTGATAACTATGTGCAGCTCTACTGCTTGATCTAATCTATTACTGAGCTTTGGTTTTTGTTCGTGATGATTGGCTTAGGATGCACTGAGGCATATATTTGCGAGTAGAATTGCGGATATAAGGGATTCACCACAGTGGAATCGGTTATCCTTTGTTTCATGCGCATGTAATAGCTTGGTTCTCATGGATGAGTCTTTGCGGCTTCTTCCTGCGGTTGAAACTCTTGACCTGAGTAGGAACAAGTTTGCAAAGGTGGATAACCTCAGGAAGTGCACGAAATTGAAGCATGTGGACTTGGGATTTAATAATTTGAGAAGTATCACATCATTTGGGGAGGTACGCATGTCTACAACCTTATTTTAAGTGAAGACGATTCTTGTGCTGTTCAGCTAAATTCAAGCCTTTTCTTTTCATGGTTACTTTCTCACACTTCTGCTCAATCATCAAGGCATACCACAATAAAGATTCTAGTGACAAGTCTATCTAAACAGATATATGCTTGATGAATATTATTACTGTAATTATTCATGTGTTAATAATTGGTTGCTATTCTGCCTATAGACTTGTATCCCATTTGCTATTTGATTATATGAATGATCAATGAATGTAACTTTCTTCTTGCTCTCTCAGAGTCCACGCTCGAGCTTGCTCTCTCAGAGTCCACGCTCGAGCTTGCTCTCTCAGAGTCCACGCTCGAGCGTGAAGACAAATATTTGTAGTTCACATTGATTTGAAGTTTTGAAGAGTACCCTATTCATTAAGCTGACAATAAGGATTATTATTGAATCATGACTGATTAGATTTTTTTTCTCATTGTACTTAATAACAAATTATTTACTACCAAATAAAGATAGAACTAGCTTCTAAGTAAATCTATGCAACTTATTTGCAAGTTTGTTATATAATTGATGTGACCTTAAAAAGTTTCTAGAGGTTCTAGTAATGTTTTAAAATAAGTACAATTCTATAGACAAACACTAGAATCAATAATTCGGATTCATGCCTACCACACCCATCTTTAAGTCTTCTTCAATCATATATGATATATTTATATCTCTTTCCGACTATTCTTAGGAGAATTTAGTGTTTATGGTAAACTAAAATTAAGAGATTTTTTTTTTAGATTTCATATATGGATATAATGGAAAAAGTAGTCTAATACGACAAAAAATTAGCAACAAAAAGTCCAACCAATAACAACATTTGAAACTAATAAGAGGGTGTATTTTAGTAAGAATGACTGATTCTAATGTATAATGACTTTATGGAAGTTGATACCCAATATTAATTGATGGACTAACAACATAAAAATATTGATTGAAGAATGGAGAAACTGGTGGACAAATTTAAGGATAGTTGTTTGATTGTTTGAAAATTAGTTTGTTACCATTTTTCCTTGTCTGAAAAATTAGCAGTTGATGGAAACTGAAAGAATATGCATATAATAGTCAAATTGCAAGTTTAGCCATTCAAATATGCTAGGAGGTAGTAATAATCTTAATTCTAAAATCTGTCAAAAGCACTCGTTTTCTCAAGTCTGCAGCTTAATCTTGATACTCCATTTCCACTAAAGCATGGCTTGGGAAATTACTTCTTTCAGTAAATTAACTGAATTATATTCTTGTCAAGTTAAAGTTTCAAATAACCCTATCTACTCCATTATTCGAACTTTGGAATACCAAACAAATTCATGAAACTTTAGTATAAAGCCGTAATATATCAATCCAAATAATTTTGAGTTGATTTATTTCTTCTGCAGACATTTTGAGTTGATTTTAGCAGAACTATGTGACAGGGACAACACTTACCTATCCAGTAAATTTAGTATTTTTGTTAATCGTTGATATTTGCAGGTCTCCTGTCAGATTGTAAAGCTTGTGCTGAGGAACAACGCATTAACTTCATTGCATGGTCTTGAAAATTTAAAGTCACTTCAAGGTGTTGATCTGTCCTACAATGTAATATCAAACTTTTCAGAAATAGAGATGGTTGCTGGTCTTCCTTCTCTCGTTAACTTGTGGTTAGAAGGAAATCCTATTTGCTATGCTAGATGGTTCCGTGCTCAAGTATTCAGCCTTTTTTCTCATCCGGAGCAAGTAAGACAACATTTATAAGATTTTTTTCTCCCAGATAATTGATGAGATAATTGATGAACTGTGATATCTATAGAACTGTTTTTACTATATTTTGTTAAAATTTGCTTCCACCTAGTTTAAACTTATTTGGTTTGCATATACGTTTAATTCAAATGTGATCTAGCTCAAACTGGACGAGAAAAATATCTCAGTTTGTGAGTTTTGGAAGCGGCAAATCATTGTTGCAAGCAGGAAGAAGCAGCCTGCAAGCTTTGGATTCTATATACCGCTACAAGATGCTGATGTGGAAGAAAGTATAAACAAAAGAAAGGTAGGGAAATCTTTTGGTGGTGGGAAATCCTTAATTTTGTGATTATGGTTTTTGAACTTTTTAACAAATTTACCAGTTACTTTTGATGGTGATATACAGAAGCGCATTTCTCGCCTTGTCAGTATTGAGAATGACAACCAGAGCTTATTATGCTCCGACCATGATTCAGTGTCATGTGATAACGAGTTCCATAGTAAAGATGAGAATGCCAATACAAATGAAGCAGCGGAAATAGAAGATTTGATGAAAAAGATTGAGTTTATGAAGGACCATTCTGTTCTATGGTTGCAGGAATTTAAAGAATGGATGAATCAAGCATCTGAAAATTCTGTTGATGGTAGTAAATGGAATGCCGTCTTATACAGTGATGAAGAAATGCGTTTGAAGAGTGAGATAAAAGATGAAGAACTTGGTGAGACTTCAAGATGTGTCTTCGACTCTTTTCAGCTTTCTGAAGATGAAAGTAGCACAATCGTTCTAGAATCTGGGACCTCTTTTGCGGATGCATCCACTGTTGCCAGTGCCCAAAGGTACTTCGATCAAATTGGTGAAGCAGCTTCAAGACTTTTCATGGGCATTGCCGCAGGGGACCAGTCTTTTGCAAAAACTAATAATGTTAATCAGGAAGAGTCTAGGTTATTAAGCAATGATGGGATTGTCTCTGCAGATTCTGGGGAGTCACTCTTCAATTCTCTTGCAGTCCCCAATGTGGACAATTTGACCAAAAATGCAGTCTCCCCTTCAACTTCATTGAATGACAATACTGAGTCCCATTTAGCATCAGTGTTCCCAAGGTCTCCACCTCATTACCAAGAGGATATTTTACACCGGCGACGCAATCTAGAGGAAGAATTTTTGCAGCTATCGGCTGAATCTCTCTCAGTTGCTTCCACTGACAGCAATACAAGTTATAGCGAAGATGAGTCTACAAAAGTTGGCCCTTCCACGACTCACATTGAACAATCGTTTCCTGATAATTCATCAGAAATGAATCGTTATGGTTTTATTGTTGCACCATACAGATTCAACTCTGGTGATGCTTATCATGATAACATTTTGTTGAAGAAGTTAAATGGGACACGTACATCAAGCATCTGTGCCGAAGGAAATACTGTCAGCACTGATGGCAGAGAGTTAGAAATATCCGCTCTGTGTAATGATGTGAGTTCAGGGTTTAACAAGGAGAAAAATGATTGGTTAGACAAGACAAAAAGAAGAAAACCACCCAGGAGAAGAATGATATCCTTACCAGAGGAGGATGATGTGCAAGGAGACACAGACTCATCAAAGAAGTCAAGTGACCTTGTGGAGACCTATCAAAGTGATGTTGTACATGAAGGCTAAGAAGTCTGGTGACTTAGTGAGCTGTAGGAATTGACTGGCTCAAAATAATTGAGACCGCTTTACCTTATATCTTGGCTTATGTTCCATGACAAATGGTTCCGATTTCAATATATCAGATGTGGAACAGGCAATTTTCATTGGAACTTCCTGAATTCCACCGTCACTCATTGTAAGATTTAATGGGATGCTTAGACACACAGTCTGGTGCTGAAAAAACGATCCAGATATGATGAAAGGTAACATTGATATCTGGTTATTAGTGAATTGTATAAACATCTCATAGCATGAGTTAATTTTCTTCTTTTATGGGCTTTAAATGCTTTCCGTCAGAATCACATGACTATGTTCTAAGAAGCTTACAATGTCATTCTACCATAAGCATATGTTGCAAAGTGACTAGATTATATAACTGAATGGTTCTTTTTGGTATTCAAATTTGTTATATGTTACTATGTTCCTCTGCTGTCCATATGTAGGAAATTGCATATGGTGGAGCAGCAATAAATAGGTTGTACATGGATGAGGTTAGCATTCTTGTGCTATGAGCTTTTACCTAGAGATATATTTTGGTGCTGCTTCTAATTGTGTATAAGATATTATATACTGATGTTTGTTGCGTTAATGAAATTATAACCTTTAGATTTATGAGAATTTCCTCAGAAAATGCAGCCTATACTCTAGTATTGAAATGATAAAACAACAGAACCTCTATGAATGTTACACTTATATCCTCTGGTGTTATTTAGAAATCTAACAATATTCAATCTGGTTTTTGTGAGTTGCTAAAATGGTCAACACATGCTTATATGTATTTCCATGCCTCTTTTTTTCTCATATTTAACAATATGTAAACCTGATAATCATTAACCGTTCCTGGTATCAGATAATTTTTGTAGTTTTCGTTTATTTAATGTGATTAAATGGTAAACGGGACTGGGTAGAACACGTTCTCAAAAGCTTGCTCAAAGGGAAAGAGTGGTGCACAACCCACACTTATACACAATAACAACCTAGTATCTAATCGATACGAGACAAAATATGACTTCTGACATTGTATGTCTTAGCTAGCTTAGTGAAGTGTAATATGCAGATGCAAATGTGAGATCTACTGGATGTTTAAGCGTTCCCTTGCCATGTTTCTATTTGTCACGATGTAATATGGAGGCTTAAAGTGTAATAAGATATCTTTGTTAATGTGATTTTTAATATCAAGAAAAATTCACATTCGAGAAAGTATTCACATTTTTTTTTCAAGATTGCTATTTGTATAAAAATGTGTGTGTACAAATATATATTATACGTGTACAAATATATATTATACTCCACATGTATAATATAAGGATATGAATGACCAAAGTGTGAAAAGAAAAATTTAATGGGAATTTTCTTCACATCTCACTTGACTATATGATTGTGATTTTAGTTTGAGCTACTGACAAAGTTGATGTGTGGGGTGGAAAGCCATTTATATGGTTTAATATGTTAGATACTAATGGTCATTAATTCTTTTATACATTTCTTTTTTCTTTCTCGAGCCTCCATTTTCATTTTTATGTATAGAGATTAGTCATCACAAACCATGAAAAGATAAATTTAGTGGGAATGTCCTTCATATCTCATTTGATAGTGAGCTTGTGATTTTTAGTTTGTGTTAAAGAAAAAAATTGATATTTGTATGAGAAGTCATTTATATTATTTTAATATGTTAAAACCACAAAAGACATCAAGGGGTTGATTGGATATAAGTTACTTTGGATTTGATTCGATTTGTTGGAATTTTAAGAAACTTGATAGAGTTAGGTTTGGATGGAATTTTGAAGTTGTATTTAAATAATATTTTGAATATGATGATTGAAGTTAATTTGATGTAAAAGCAGGATATAGGTGATTGGTTATGATGAGTAGTTAAAATATATGAGTTGATGAATAGTGAATTAAGGTTGATGTGATGTGTAAGGATGATTGATGTGTATTATTTATCTTATTGAGAATTTTCTGGGTTGTTGATATCAGTTTTACTTCATTTTCAGTAGGAAGTTACATCCCCTGCCAACCAATAAATATCATAGTTTCTTGCATTATTTACAGTACATATCAACTTTTATATTTGTGATTGGCTAATGGCTCGGCCCTCCAGTTTATCTTTCGTTTCTTGGTTACTATGCTGTGAAGTTTGAATTAAATGTTGCAAGGATATCTTTCGTTTCTGCAGATCATTCACCGTTGATACATTGGATGGAGCATGTTTCCTGCATTAGCTTCAGAAAGTAGTAACTTTTCGTGCAAGGATATGTTTCAAAAGAGTTTCGGTTTTCTCAAAACAAGAAAGCCCGAGTCGTCAAAAGATTATCCCCTTGATTTCTTAGGCTTGCTGAAAAACATTTGCATGCTCAGGCTACAGTCAAAAGTTGTTTTTTTTTTTTTTTTTTATGTAAATGAGACCATGATTGGTGTATTTTGTATTTTTTGCTATTTCTTTATTTAATTCTTTTAGTGCGTAGGTGACCATTGTTTTGTTGCCTGTAAATGTAAGGTTGATTTGTATTCATTGATTTGTTCTACATGCAATTAGGTGCTTGTGTAGAGTAGTTGTATAGGCATTCAGCTCGAAGTGTATAGATTTATGATGTTTAATATGAATGAGTAGCAATGTCGAGCTGAAATTTTGTATACCTACTTTCAACTTTAAGGGCAAAATCATAAGTTGTATGCCGTTTATGTACTTGCTAAGGAAACGAGTTTATCTGTGTATTCAATATTCATGCATATTTCTTCGAATAGCATAACTATTACCCAAAATTTATCGACCGGGCAATTTTGTTCGAGACTTGATGCTGGTTGGAATCCAGATGACTAAATTGTACTGCCAATGGAAGTAAAAGACCATGATGTAATCCTAGTCCTATAACAAGAACATCGTTATAGTTTGGCTATCAATTCTCAAATGCCTTCTCTCGTGGTACAAGTACAACATCCGTGGTTGTAGAAGTGTTGGCTAAGGAAATTATACTGAAATTTTTTAAATAAAAATTTGTGAGATAGATTCTTTTTTTTTTTATTTTAATTTCGAATGCATGTTAAAAGATTATATTGTTTTATATATCTAAAATAAGATTTTTCATTTGTACTATTTGCCCGTTTAATATTATAAATAAATTTTTAATCCGTACGTAATGATTTATAAATGACGTTTTTGAATTGATATATGGTTTTATTAATTTTTAATCAGTATTAATAGACTATATAATTATATAATAAAGAAAAATAAAACTATTTATTTATTTTGTATATGCATAAATATCAAATATAAACTCATCAAAATGTGATTAATTTGATATATTATATATGAAAACTTGATAACAAATACAAAAATTCTTAACTTTACATATATTTATAATTTAAGTTAGTTGAGTGTTTCGTATTTTTAAAACTAATGATGTATACAGATAGAATTCATATCTACATATATTATTTTTCAATTGATATTGATATTTAATGTAATTTTTATTACAAAGGTAAATATACATATTATTTATATATGCATTATGAATGTCAAATCGAACCACGTTATGGGATGGTTAATTCGTATATATCATATATAAAAATTATTAACTTTTAAAATTTATTTGTAATTAATTAGGTTGATCAAGTGTTTTATAATTTTAGAAGTCTCATCTAGATCTACTTGTACTACCCCAAAGGCCCAAACTATTAAGAATATGTTTGGTAAAACTAGCTTATAAGTATGTTTGGTAAGCACCATAAGCTAGTCTATTGTTTATTTGGTTAGCTTATAAGCTTTTTGTATACAAATAAGCTTGGTTTGGTAGGACGAGCTTTTCTAAAAACCTCAAACTTATCTCATAAGCTCATTTGACTAACATTTCAAATAAGCATGTTGATTTTTTTTTTCAACTGGCTTATCAACTAATTTTCTGAACACTTTTATCGTATCAGCTAGTTTTTCATCCATAAGTCATGAGCTATCAGCTATAAGCTCGAAATTTACTTATAAGCTATCAGCTAGTTTTAAAACTCAAAACCGAGCATTACAATCGACATGCTCAGCAGTCCTCGGAATGAAACCTCAACGCTCTTGTTGATTGCCTTGAAACTAGGTCGGTTGGAATGATAGGGCTTGAGGAGGCATAAATGCTTGAGGTCGTGCCGGTGGTGGTCCATAGTTCGCCTTTCGATCCCTCAATGAGAAATTATGATGATTCATCCACCCGGGGTTATAGGAATTCGAATAGGGTTCATTTGACCCTGGAGAGGATACTCTTGTAAAGCATTCACGTCATACGTGACTCTTTCATAGTTTGGATCATAAGTCGGCTCCACAAATCCCAGACTTTGATCATTTTCTTGATATTAAGAAAAAAACTACAAAACCCACATATCAACCCTAATAATACTCAACATCTTGTGTAACAATTATGATTTTCCATTTACTAAAGCGACTTTTAAGAGCATTTCTAATGATTCATGGTTTTCTCTATTTTATTGATATGTGGCCTAATAAATCTTATGTGGCGTTAAAAATGTCTAGAAGCCTTTTTAGGCATAGAATTACTTCTAAACACTCTCTATTTTCTATTATATTATTTATTAAATATCTTTCACATCTCCAACCAATTATAATCATACACATGTTACATTATACTAGAGTTGACAATACTACTAAGACACAATTTTGTAATTTTCTTTCTATGTGTTATACATCTCCAAATGGCCAAACTACCATTTAAAATGTTCTAAGAGTCATTTATTTAACATACTAACTATTTTTCAATTTTGGGACAAAAATAAATGGTGGACAAGTTCCCTACAGTTACAAATTATTTGGGGCCTCAAAATTAGTTGGTAAAGGAAATTATTTTTTTCTTACATATGTATCCAATATATTTATATAAAGGAAATTATTTTTCTTATTAGACACGGCCAGTTATTATTATTATTATTATTATTATTATTATTATTATTATTATTATTATTATTATTATTATTATTATTATTATTATTATTATTATTATTATTATTATTTTAAAATCACTCTCAACCTTTTAAAAATACCTATTTTGTTACTGATCACACAAAGATCCCGCACAACGGTAAGTTTGTAACTAACTCTTACATAAAAACCAACAACCAAATCAAACTCTCAAATTCATTACAATCTGAAAAAAAAAAAAAAAACATCAGAAGAACAAATAAAAGAGAGGATAAAAACAAAAAAATATCCCTTTTTCATTTGTTCAACCAAAAACCATGTCGATTAAATATTCCAAGTTGACCCTCTTATTGTTGGTGGTCGTCATATGCTCGTCGGCCTCCGTGAGCGGTTCGACGCAGTGCGTGGAGAAGCTGCTGCCTTGCCAGCCGTACCTCAAGGGATCGGTTCCAGTGGCCCCATCGTGCTGCGTGCCGCTGAGGCAGATCGTGGCCGACGAGGCCGAGTGCCTCTGCGCGGTCTTCAACAACCAGGAACTTCTGCAGAGCCTCAACGTCACCCGACAAGATGGTCTCAATCTCGCCAAGTCATGTGGGGCTAGCTCAGATCCGTCCATGTGCGACAAAATCGGTACGTCCCGTTTATGGGATTTCGTTTGACTCGTGCTCCGTTTCATATTTTAATCTCTGTTGTTTTATTTGTTTGGGACTATACATCTATTTAGATGACAGGCATTCTTAGTCGAATTTTCGCTTTATTCGTTTGCAGCGGCGGCTACACCCTCGGCCTCGACTTTACCATCTACTCCGGCATTGCCCTCAACCAACAACAGTAAGTTTTCAACAACGTAATAAGTGTAATTTGTTTATTCATAGTTAGTAATCGATTGGCGTTTGAATCTCTCGATCAGTTTCAACAACGACGAGTCCACCGCCTCCTGAAAGGAATGCAGCTTCTGTGATATCATATGTTGGGTGTGTTCAGAGCCTGGCAGCTATTTTCAGTTTCATTCTTTATGCATTATAAATAAGAAGGATTTTTCTGATGATCCATTTTGAAGGGATGAGACTTAATTTATATTTGCA
>CACSLK010027752.1:17122991-17135782 GCA_902706635.1 Striga hermonthica | reverse complement strand
CATGTTGATGCATTGATATTAATTGTAAATGCCAATTGTTTGGATGTTTTAGTGTATTTTAATAATTCTATACTTATGTTCTTCGCCCATTCATAATCTATTTCTTAAATTGATAATTAGTAATAGCATGGAAAATTGATAATCTATTGAACCCGTGCTCATGCACGGAGGGCGAGTTGTTGTTTTTTTTTTTTTTCGAAACGATAGAGATATTATATATAAACCAAAGAAATTTACAAAAGTACAGCCAACAGCTGAATACATACAGCTCACAGATGAATACAAACAGCCAATAGCTGAATAAAGTGGGAGACAGTAAAAAATAATTTGAAAATAAACTATACAAAATTTAAAAATTTTTGGTATCAAAAATAACTTGTAATTGTAATTGAATAAAATTGTAGTAAAGAAGAAAATTTTAGTAAAGAAGCTAATGAAGAGAAGAAGATTGAAATGTTTTCTTATTCAAAATCTCTTACATACACATTCAATCTGAGCACACATATTTATATGAAGCAAAAAAATCTCTAGAGTCCTAATAATTGATCATTATTACAAATGCCAACTAATGACAACCAATCCAACTAATAATTGATCATTATTACAACCAGTGACAACCAACTTCCAACTAATTTATTAAATGAGCATAATTTTAACACTCCCCTTAATGCTCATTTGGTTAATTCCAAGTTTTTCGCGTAGAGTCTCGAATCTTGGTCTCGGTAAAGCTTTTGTGAAAATATCTACAAGTTGATCTTCAGTGGTGACATACGTGAGCTTTATCTGCTTGTCATTAGCAGCTTCTCTTAGAAAATGATATTTGATAGTAATATGTTTGGTCCTGCTGTGATAAACGAGACTTTTAGCTATTGCTATCGCTGACTTGTTGTCGCAGTATATCTCTGTTGGACTTTCTTGGTGTTCACCCATGTATCCAAGAATACGCCTTAGCCAAATAGTTTGACTTGTTGTTAGTGCTGCTGCAACATACTCTGCCTCTGTTGAGGATTGCGCAACACAATCTTGCTTTTTAGATGACCACGAGAATATGCATGAGTCAAGTGAAAATGTGTAGCCTGAGGTGCTTTTCATGTCATCAGTTGATCCAGCCCAGTCACTATCTGTGTAGCCTACCAGTCTTGAATCTTTGTTATGTTCGTATTGGATTTCGTAGTCTTTAGTACCCTACAAATATCACAGTATTCTCTTTGCAGCTCCATAGTGGTCTTGGCTTGGACATTGCATGAACCTCGACAGTAGACTTGTAGCGTACATGATATCCGGTCTTGTGGCCGTTGGATATAGCAAGCTTCCAATCAGACTTCAGTATGTGGATGCGTCCGCATTTGGTGTACCATCTTCTTTGGTGAATTTCTCGTTCGCAACCATGGGAGTAGCCACTGGTTTACAGTCGTCCATCTTGAACCTTTTTAATAGATTATCTGTATCTTTCCTCTGTGAGATAAATATCCCATGTTCTTCTTGGTTTACCTCAATGCCGAGAAAATAGCTCATTTACCCAAGGTCTGTCATCTCAAAGGTCTTCATCATATCTTCTTTGAGCTCCTTAATCATCTTCTCATTGTTCCATGTATAAATAAGATCATTAACATAAAGAGAGACAATGAGTTTGTTGTCGTTACCTTGGGTCTTTATGTAGAGTGTTCGCTCAATTTCGCTTCTTTTGAATTCATGACTGGTAAAGTAGTCATCAATTTGACTGTACCAGGCTCGTGGAGCTTGTTTCAATCCGTAAAGCGCCTTATTTAATTTTAGGACTTTATTTCCTTGTCCTTCTGCCACGAACCCTTGAGGTTGTTCAACGTAGATATCCTCTTCCAGATAGCCATTAAGAAATGCACACTTGACATCCAGCTGGTAGATTCTCCATTTCTTCTGAGATGCTAGTGCAATTAGAGCTCTTATAGTATCTAGCCGAACAACTGGAGCGAAGGTCTCGTTGTAGTCTATCCCGGAAAGTTGTGAGTACCCTTTAATTACCAGCCGTGCTTTATGTTTTTGGATTGAACTATCTGGGTTAAGCTTCATCTTGTAGACCCATTTAACTCCAATGACTTCTCTGTTGTTTGGTGGATCGACCAACTCCCAAATTTTATTCTTCTCGATCATCCTGATTTCTTCCTCCATGGCTTTTACCCACTATATTTCCTTTACTGCTGCTTCAAAGCTTTCAGGTTCCATCGTGGAAAAAATGCATGTCTTGTAGATCTCCCTGAGTGTTCGTACTTTTCTCAGTGGTGATTATGGGGATGATTGTTCGTCAGTTGATGGTGTTGTTTCGGACTTGTAGGTTGTGGAGCTGGAGGTGTTTGTGTACCTTCTGTTTCATCTTCATGTTCTCCTGGTATGGTATTTTGCCTCGTTGTAGGTACCATGATATTTTGGTATTCGACTTTTTCTTCCTCTCAGTTCCACGCAGTATTTTCATCGAACTCAACATCTCGACTGATAATTAGTTTACCAGTCTTGAGGATGTAAATTTTGTATCCGTTAGATTGAGACGTATAGCCGAGGAATATGTCTTTCTCGGATTTCTCCTCTAATTTGGGTCTCTTTTTCTTTGGGATGTACACGTAGCAGATACTCCCAAAACTCGTAGATGTTGAGCTGACGGTTTTCGTCCACTCCAAGCTTCTATTGGAGTTTTATTTGGACAACTTTAGTAGGGCACCTGTTGAGTATATAGACTGCAGTGTATATAGCTTCTGCCAAAAATTCTTTTGGCATGTCTCTGCAAGCATTGTCCTGGACATCTCTTGCACGGTTCTATTTTTCCTTTTTGACACGTCGTTTTTCTCTGGAGCATAGCCGACAGTTAGCTGATGGTTGACTCTTTCATCCTCGCAGAATTTGTTGAACTCCTTGGATGTGTATTCTGTTCCTCGATCACAGCGAAGTACTTTAATTCTTCTTCCTCTCTGATTTTCGACGAGGTTTTTGAATTTCTTGAAAATATAGAAGACTTCGGACCTTTCTTTCATGAAGTACACCCAAATCATTCTTGTATAGTCATCAATAAAGAGGATGGAGTACCTGTTCTTCTCGAAGGTTGGCGTCCTCATTGGTCCACACACGTCTGTATGCGCCAGCTCTAGTATTTGTTTGGCTCTTCCTGCTTGGCTTGAGGAAATGGTTTTCTATATTGTTTTCACTCCATGCATTTTTTGCAGAGATTGTCGTTTATTTGGTTGGCTGGTAGATTTTTCATCATATTTTTCTGATGGAGTAACTTTAGCCCATTGAAATTGAAGTGTCCGAATCTTCTATGCCATAGCCAGGATTGATCTTCTTCGGCTTTTAATGCTGCTTCTATGAATTTCCAACGGAGAGGAAAGTTTCTCCGTTGTTGCATTTTTACTACAACTATGGGATTGTTTTTGTTGTCATAAATGGTGCAAGAGTTGTCTTTGAAGAGTAGTGTGTATCCTCTTTCCACCATTTGTTTCACGCTGAGTAAATTAGTATCAAGTTTTGGTACTAGCAGCACATCTTCAACGAGACGAGTACCTTTTTGAGTCTCGACCTCAATCAAATCTTTGCCTTCAACTTCTACTAGATATCCATTGCCTAACCGAACTTGTGATTTTATAGATCTATCAATATTTTTAAATTTCTTCTCATCTCCGGTCATATGGTTGTTACAACCGCTATCTAGGAACCAAATATTATTTTTTCTTCTGAAGTTGCGTGATTTGCATAGAATAGCAAATTTTCTCCTTTTTCATTTTCTTTAGAGAAATTTGCTTGATATCCTTTCGCGCGGAAACTTTTTTCTACATGACCGATGTTATACCACAAATACCTGAACCGCTAGACCTCTCCTCTCCAAACCGGTTTACGTCTCCTCGATCGTCGGTACCTGCAAAACACGCCGGGGGTGGTCCCGGCGCGAACACTCCGACGCTCAAGTCAGTGGCGGTCCAAAGAGAAAGCGGCAGAGTAACGAGACAACAAGTATGTGTGTGTTGTGTAAAAATGAATGAACCTGCTCCTTTTATAGGAGAAACTTGGAGAGTCCTCCTGAGACAAGAAGTCTTCTTGATGTTTATCTCTATTGTCTCTAGAGTCCTTATTGCTGTCAACTTCCTCATAACTTGATCTCAACGCCAATATCAAGTTCCAGCCCCTTTGACGGCGCCCTCAGGCCGGGCTGCCTAAATGCCAAGTACTCTCTAACACTGAACACCCGGGGCCGCGCACTTGGGAGTGCCGCGCACCTAGGGGTGCCGCGCACTTGAGGGTGCCGCGCACTTGAGGGTATCGCGCACTTGAGGGTGCCGCGCACTTGAGGGTGCCGCGCACTTGAGAGTACCATGCACTTGGGGGTGCCGCGCACTTGAGGGTGCCGCGCACTTGGGCGCGAAGTGCTCTCCATACAAGTGCGACGGCTTAACCGCGACCGGTCCTTCATGAACCACTACTAACGATCACATCATCTAGCCCCCCCATTCCTTAGACAAGTCGAGCTTGTTGTAAGGAATGGAGGATTATACGCATCGTAGTAACCCTTGTACTTACCTTACCCAAACATTCTTGTCACCACTTCGGTTTGCGTGCAAAACACCGCGTGCCTCGCCCAACAGTTTGAACCAATGTGAGAATGATGTGGGGATGCTGAATACCGAGATGTGACAACCACCAAGACGTGCACCATGTGCCGACCATCAGGACATGTATCCCGACCATTCCCCAATGCCGACCTCTCTATGCGCCGACCCACCGAGCATCGAAACACGCCATCCCGCGCCGAGCACTTTGCTATGCCGCCCATCGGAACGTGTGCCATGCCAACTACCCAAGTATGCCGAGCTCGTGAGGATACCGAGCTCTCCGTGGGGTGTCGAGCACTTCATGCAGACTTCTGAAGCCAAGCACTTGGGATGACGACCACCGACACGCCGAGCACCCCGACGCCGAGGACCGCGAGGCCGAGCACTCCCGCGATGCCACACACTCGCCGCGCCACTATGCTGAACACTCGATGTCCCGATGCCGAGCACTCTCGCAATGCCGAGCACTCATGGCGCCACGATGCCGAGCACTCGCCGCGCCGGGATGCCGAGCTCCCACGCCGAGTACCCCCTAATGCCGAGCTGAGCACTTCGCTGCGCCGAGCATATGATGGACATGAGGGATGCCGACCATCCTTGCCGCTTGCTCCCAGGCTGCGCACTTCACAACACGCGTCCCTCGGTCGAGCGCCCACATGCCGCGCACTCTACGCCGAGCGGCTCGATGCCGAGCCCCCCGATGCCGGGCATTTCGAGGCCGAGCTCCCAAATGCCAGGCACTACGATGCCAAGCAACTACCAAGCTACCCAATGCCGACCACCGTGACGCCGACCTAACCGTCGTCCTACCATGATGCCGAGCACCAACCCGATGCATGGTCATTCATGACGAGCGCTCAATGACACCGAGATGACGAGCACCCGTCAATCTTGATGCCGAAATGCCGAGTTGTCCAGGCGGTCACCCATCACAAGATGGATATTAGCCTTCCTTTCATCCAATTACATAAGCCTACCCACTCAAGCCTCATGTGGTCTCTTTCATCTCCACCTACCATCACTCATTACTCTATCACTTGTCCACCTCAATCACATGTTTCCTTGGAAACCTAAATTAGCTTCCTCCCCAAGTCTTATTCACCACCCTTGATTCACTTTCAAATGTAGGGCTTAGATAAATCAAGACATGTCAATAAAAAATTCTCCTTCCTCTATAAATACACATTCTCTTCAATCCTCATTCTCCACTTCAAAGAATCCTCATCTCCACTCTCTTCCAACCACAAAATCTCTCTCTCTAAAACATGGAAAGCTTTCAACCTTTTTTCGATATCCGGTAATTTTCCTTCCATCGAGCTCACACCACCCGCGACCTTGCGTGCTCTCGTCAACATCCTCGCACCGGCCCGACGATCCACCGCGAATATCGCCCGCATGCCTATCCGACGAGCCGTATTTAGACGGCCTACTTATATCGGACCGATGACCTCACGCCAAGTTCATCGCCTTTACGCCGGGCACGTGTCGTCCACACGCCGAGCCCACACCGCCGAGCACCCGAACCTCGCGTCGAGCTCGCCTAGCATACGAATCTCGCACCAATCTCCGTACCACCGAGCACACGGTCCCCACGCCGAGCTCGCACCACCGACGACAAACACGCGACTGACACTACCCAAGCCCAACGATCTCTTCACTCCACCACTCACCATGGCGGCATCGGCATTCTTTATGGGTACGCGCACATCGACTCACTCTTGTTATACACCTTAATTACTTGACTTTATTCACGAAAATCGCTTTCGTAGTGCACCACCTCATTGTGCATTTGTCTTACCATGTTATATTTGCATTTTTTTGTCATTTTTTTTTCTCGCTCATGCTCGTCATTTTACCTTTATATGACTTAGAACAGTCTATCTCTACACCTCCCCATAGCTCCTCCTCTACGAGCCACACCACTAGCTCTACTTCTTCGGGCACCACTAGCTCTACCTCTTCGGGTACCACTAGTTCTTCCTCCCATTCGCCTTCACACTCTTCACCCAAAGAGCCACCACCGATGCCTTAGCTCTCCCGGGCCCGACGACCCCTTCCCACACTAAAGCAAAAGGAGTGTCGTCCAACCCCAAGCCATGCCTACCAACCCCGTCTCTTTATACACGGATACCCAAATAGCCCTTCTCGCCAAGAAAATCGAATTTCCAAAAGGTTGGAAACTTAAAATCCCCGAGCCGGACGACTCTTTCGAGAGCCCCTCATCCGGCTATCACAGCTTTTACCTTGACCAAGTGAGCGTCGGGCTTAGATTCCCCCTACATCCCGACCTACTCCATCTGAGCCGAATGTATGGAATACCATTGAACCAGCTTCCTCCCAACTCCATCCGTCTCCTTATTAGCTTCATCATGGTGTGTCGAGCCCGCCTTGGCGACCTCGACCCCAAATTGTGCTTCTATTGCATTTGCCTTAGAAATCCGAACAGCGCCCACTACCTCATGCGCCGCAACCGTACCCGCTTCATCAACCAACCCCAATCGAAGATGCACAACTGGAGAAATAAATTCTTTTTTGTGTGTCCCTCTCCCGATTCCTTCGACTTTCTTCCCTTAGCCTCGAATCAGTGCAAGAACCCGAAATGCAAGACCGCATACGAGACCATCATCGACCAGTGGAATGAGCGCCCACTTCTTATGATGAAGCTGACCACTAGTGATCAGCTCCTTCGACATTTTCAACTATCCAGACATGCCGCCGACCCCGTAGATGACATAAGTAGGGCTGGGCACCCCGAGTTGCCGTCATATCTCTTATCCTCTCTTTTACGTTCATCCTGTGCATATTACTTATTCACTTATACGTGTATCTCTTTTGTTTTGCAGAGGAGCTCCTCAAGACCGTGGCCGCACCCCCACCGACCGTGACCACAGCTCCCACCAGGCCCTCAGAGAAAGTGCCGACTCCCCCCAAGGGGCTAACCACGCCGGTGGTCGATCCCCCCAAGGGCAATGCTCCTTTACGCTCTCCTCCGCGCTCTTACCTCCGCGACTGCCCGGGGAAAACCTTCTCGGCCAAACGCAAGAGACTTAGATCCACGGAGGGTCCCGAAGCACCCCTAAAACGGCCGAACAAGGTCACCGGGAACAACGACACCTCCGTGACCAGCTCCTACCTTGTGGACATCTTCCCGCGAGGCGAGACCACGAGATGGCCCACCAAGGTGGACCGAGCCGGCGCTATCACTTACCACCTCAGATTGGTACGTGTTCCCCAATCCCCACCCTCAACTCCTATTCAGTAAACAAGTATTGTAAAATTTATATATAACTCATCCTCTGTCCCAAATAGGCTCTGGCGGGCATAGCCCCTCTCCTTGAGGAGCAGCTAGAGGAGCGATGACGCCGAGGTGGAGTCCCTCAAGGAAGAGGTGAAAAAGGGTGAAGAAAAACTCTCCAAGCTTCAAAAAATTCTCGATCTCTAGAAAGCCGAGAAGGAGAAGCTCTGAGGCAAACTCAAGGCCAAGGACACCGAGCTCAAGGCCAGAGAGGCCGAACTCGAGGCCAAGGATGCCGAACTCAAGGCCAAGGACACCGAGCTCGAGGAGCTACGCTCGTCGGTGGATGAGCGCATTGTCCACGCCCGGGCCGAGGGACTGACTTCCTTCTTAGGGTCCGACCTCGGATGCCGCTTCGTCGAGCGGTACCGACACGAGCTGCTATTGAGGTACCATGACTCTAGGGCGTATCTCGTGAGGATCTGCACGGCCTGCCGCCTGTATTTCCACGAGGGGATCCAGCGGACCCTGGCCAAGGTGAAAGACGAAGGGGTCGCTATTTCCGTGGATGAGGCGAAAGAGCTCGAGATGATGGTCGGCCTCCCAACCCCCGCGAGGTAGAACGACGACCCGTCTCTCCCGGCGACCCATCCTTGGTGGGAGCCGGCCTTGGATACTGCTGTGAGGGCCATTGCGGCCGACGTCGGGCTAGAGGCGGAGGTGGTCCCCGAGCCGGAGGACAACGGGCTTTCCTCCTAGATTTACTTGTGATTTTTGCTTAGGGCTTATTGTTTCTCTATCGGACCGGTTGCATGGAACCTCTCTTTTGA
Organism: Striga hermonthica; assembly: GCA_902706635.1. Taxonomy (NCBI): domain Eukaryota; kingdom Viridiplantae; phylum Streptophyta; class Magnoliopsida; order Lamiales; family Orobanchaceae; genus Striga; species Striga hermonthica. The sequence goes on along the minus strand of CACSLK010027752.1, from coordinate 17,127,146 downwards.
TTATCTCTTTTGTTATGTTGGCATGTAGCCACGAACTCATTTAACCTTGCACGAACTTTTCTATTAGGGCATGTAACCGTAAACTCATTCGATACTTTGCTTTTATCGTGTCGCTTGCTCATTTCAATTGTTCGCACTTATATAACTTATTGCTATACAAGTAACCACACCTCTTCATTCACCAAGTCTTGAAAGCACTTAACATTGTGACCATGGGCTTTTGCACCTAGCACAACTATTGCTAAGTCTTTCAAGACTCACATTCCCAATTTCACGTGATGACCTCGTCAACCATAGAGGTCGCCGCCTAGCTCCGCGAGCTTAGGCAAGACTTACCAGGCTTTCTCCCTAAAGAGGTCGTCGCCTAGCTCCGCGGGCTTAGGCGAGACTTACCAGGCTTTCGCCCTAAAGAGGTCGTCGTCTAGCTCCGCGAGCTTAGGCGAGACTTACCAGGCTTTCGCCCTAAAGAGGTCATCGCCTAGCTCCGCGAGCTTAGGCGAGACTACCAGGCTTTGACCTTAAAGAGGTCGTCGCCTAGCTCCGCGAGCTTAGGCGAGACTTACCTGGCTTTCGCAATAAAGAGGTCGTCACCTAGCTCCGCGAGCATAGGCAAGACTTACCAGGCTTTCGCCCTAAAGAGGTCGTCGTCTAGCTCCACGAGCTTAGGCGAGACTACCAGGCTTTCGCCCTAAAGAGGTCGTCGCCTAGCTCCGCGAGCTTAGACGAGACTTACCAGGCTTTCACCCTAAAGAGGTCGTCGCCTAGCTCCGTGAGCTTAGGCGAGACTGACAGGCTTGCGCTCTATGGAGGTCGTCGCCTAGCTCCGCGAGCTTAGGCGAGACTGACAGGCTTGCGCCCTATGGAGGTCGTCGCCTAGCTCCTTGAGCTTAGGCGAGACTGACAGGCTTGCGCCCTATGAAGGTCGTCGTCTAGCTCCTTGAGCTTAGGCGAGACTGACAGGCTTGCGCCCTATGGAGATCGTCGCCTAGCTCCGCGAGCTTAGGCGAGACTGACAGGCTTGCACTCTATGGAGGTCGTCGTCTAGCTCCGCGAGCTTAGGCGAGACTGACAGGCTTGCGCCCTATGGAGGTCGTCACCTAGCTCCGCGAGCTTAGGTGAGACTGACAGGCTTGTGCCCTATGGAGGTCGTCGCCTAGCTCCGCGAGCTTAGGCGAGACTGACAGGCTTGCGCCCTGCACACACATCACACATGAAAAGAGTTAAGCTGAAAATACTTCAAATGCAATTTATTACTTGTCTCTCTGAAACATAACCAATAACAAACGAAAATAATTAAAGATAGCATGTCTCCAACGACGCATAATATTTATTCAAATGCGATATGTTCCACGGTCGTGGCAACAACCGCCCCTATATCAATCAACTTCCATTAGCTCGTCCCGGGAGCTCCTCCTCAACTCTTGTTTCTTGTCTCGATGGGAACACTCAGGTAGGTCATCATTCTTTTTCTTGTTATGGGCCTCGGCTGTCTTCAGTGTGACTTCATAACACCGCATAGATTGCAGCTGATCTCCTATCATCTCTCCAGCCCCATTCCCTACGGGGAACTTGACCTTCATGCAATAAGTCGACACAACAGCCTGAAATAAATTCAATCTCGGTCGTGCCAATATGATGTTGTACGCCGAGCTAGCATCCACGACCAGGAAGCAAACCATCTTCACCTTTCTCATAGGTGACCTTCCCCATGCCGCCGTCAAGCTAACTTCGCCTACGGGGCGAACCTCACTACCGCTGAAGCCATAGAGAGCAGTGTGGACCGGCTCGACCTTCACGTCTAACTCCATATGTTACAAGCACTTCAAGAAAATGATGTTTGCCGAGCTCCCCGTGTCTATAAGCACACTTTGCACCTCGTAACTAGCCACCTCCGCAGTGATGACCAAAGCATCATTATGTGGTACAACGAGCCCCTGCACATCGGCAGCTCCAAACTCTAAAGTGGCCGAGCTCCTCTGCTCCTGCACCTTGGCCACTTCATTGGCAACACCCTTTCCCCGGTAGGTCCTCTTCATCTCCCTATGCGAATCTCCATCTGTAGGGCCTCCCGCGATCATGTGTATTATGCCCTTCTTAACTGGTCTGTCAGGTTGCTCATCAGTCCTCCTTCGCTTGTCACCTGACTCGCGCCCTTCCCGACGATCATCCTGGCGCTCTTTATCCTTGATCATGAATTCCTTTAAGTGACCCGCCTAATGAGCCGCTCAATTTCATCTTCAACTCTCGACAGAAATTGGTAGAGTGTCCATAATCGCGGTGGTACCGACACTATCTATCTTTTTTCTTCTGAAAATTTCCGCGGTGGGGGTAGAGGCTTTGGTTGTGCGAGCAGCTTATCCTCCCCCCGCTTCTCCATCATCTCTAGGATATCCTGTTGTGGAGCATTAAGTAGTTTGTAGTGCTCGTACCTCGAACCCCTCAATCGATCCTCGACTCGAGACTCCTTAGGGGGAGCTCGTCGATCACCCTGTCGAGGCCTTTTCTCCACCTGCTTAGCCTTTGTTTTATCATTTTGGATGAAGTCCGCATCTGATTCTTCCATATTCACATACTTGCTACACCTTTCCAAGAGCTCGTCAAATGACCTTGTCGGCCGCTTCGCCAAGGAATCCCTGCATTTCCCAGGCCTCAATCCTCGAGTAAGGCCTCCAGCTTTTACCTCTTCCGAGGCAGAGGGGACCTCCACGCACTCCTTAGTGTATCGCGCTACATACTGCCGCAAGGTCTCCCCCTCCTTCTGCTGCATATTAATCAACGAGAGGTACGTCTTCTCATGCTTCCTGGCACTCGCAAACTGATTCAGAAACAAAGAGCTGAACTTCTCAAAGCAGTCGATAGATCCCGCCGGCAACTGGTGGAACCAATCTTGCGCCAACCCCTTCATGGTCGTCAAAAAGGCTCGGCAGCTCACAGCATCACTATACCTGTGCAGCACGGCTATGTTGTCAAACGATCTCAAGTGCCTAGCTGGGTCTGCCGATCCATCATAGGACAAACTCAACTCCCTGAAGTTGTTAGGCAAATCCCCTCCTAAGGCATCCTCTGCAAAAGGGTGCCCGCGCTGTAACACCTCGCTATTAATAATATCAGAGTACGCATTTTTCGCAAATTTTCTGAATAATTTAATAAAATATTTATCTTGCGAAAACTGATTCGGAGTGCTACCGTGAAAAATCTGACTGAAAAACCGTTAATTTTAAACTGATAATAAAAACGGTTATATAATATTTTAACCGACTAGTGTCGGACCAAAAACTGAGTTTAAGTACTGAAAGTTTTAGCGGAAAGGTAGCGTGGCCAAAACATAGTTTATACATAACAAAACAAATGTCCTGAATAGCTCGTCAGCTCACTCCTCGTCCCCGACCCTGTGACCTGAAAAACATGAAATAAATGAGGCGTGAGCACTAAACACTGTGCTCCGTGGAAACTCATACTAAAGTAAAACAGTGAAAATAATAACAATATCATGATCCTGGCATATATAACTGAACTGAAACTGATAACTGATATCTGATACCGGTCTGAATAATTTGATACTGATCTCGTGACATAAGTCACCTGTCTGAACTGAACATCTGCCGGCAAAGCCGGACACCATGTGCACACTCTAGTGGGCAGATTAAGGCCACTAGAACCCAGAATGGACCGGCAACCATTCTGAGCGGATACTGAATATACATACCTCAAACATGGTAGAGTAATTATAATCAATGTAGTAGTTAGTCTGAGTCCCCACCTGATCCGTGAAACTGAAGGTAGTGCTGATGCCTGATCAAACTGAAATATAATATAAACAATTACTAATGACTATGCTCAGACTGATAAATTAACTGATTAATTATGTTAAGATGCTCTACTGAACGTGACATAATATTTGGACTTAACCGGTATAACCGAAACTGATCTGACATGAACTGATCGGACATGGGTTTACCGAACTGAACTGGACTCGGAATTTATAACTGAAAATGAGACTAACATGAACCGGGACCAAAACAATAAATTAAGAGCTGAACCAGCCCAACCAGTCTGAACCGGTCTGGACTGGACCGCCGGTATGTTGAGCCGGGCGGTCGGTGCTGACTCGGCCAGCAGCCTGCCGAGGCTGCGCGCACAGGCGCTGCCTGGCTG
>CACSLK010027752.1:17090608-17100837 GCA_902706635.1 Striga hermonthica | reverse complement strand
ATTCACTTGATGATTTAGATTTTTTGTTTAATTAGCATGATCATTTATTGAATTAATAGAATGAGATATAAATGATTGACTGGTTCTTGCTGTTTTGAGGATTGATTTTTTTCTTTTAATTGATGAGTTGGTATGATGATTTGGTGATTGGGAATTTGCTTTGGATTTGTGACTTGGTTCTTGGTATATAAATGAATTTGGTGATTTGGTGAAATATAAATGATTTACTGGTTCTTGCATATATAAAAGAATTTTTCTTTGATTTGGTGATTGGGGCTTTTTTTTCTATAAAAATGGGACTCTGTTTTTTACTTTGATTTGTTTTGAGATTATGAACATCCTGATTTACCCACATTGATGATTGATTGGTTCTTGTTGTAGTTTTTCAAAAATTTGTTGCCTTGATTTTCAATAATCATTATGGAACATATCCATATAGACTTCAATATGAAACATATCCATTTAGGACTAAGGTTCAAATAATTTTTTTGAACTTTCATAATAGTATTGTGGTTACTTCTGATTAGAGTCAAATATGCAATTGCAATTATTGTTGTGATTTTTAAACAAGCATGATGTGATTTGTGAACAAATGAATAAACTTTGGGTTAATGATATTTTTTTTTTTTTTTTTTTGTTTTCAGTTTAAATGTAGGCAAACAAAGATATTGGCTGGAAATAATGATCTTATTGATATCAGCTTTTTGTATCATAAAAATAACTTATAAAAAATGGTCCTTCCCCCTCCATTATTCTCTACCGTGTCAGAATAATAAATCTTCCTCATCCATTACTCACTACCGTGTCAGATCAGAATAATAAATTAAAAATGTTCTTCTCTCTCCTTTTTTTTTTGGTACAAATCTCTCTCTCCTCTTCCTAAAAAATTTTCCTCATTATATGCTTTCCTATTTCTCTCTACCGTGTCAGAATAATAAATCTTCCTCATCCATTACTCTCTATTGTGTCAGAATAATAAATCAAAAATGTTCTTCTCTCTCCTCTTCTTTTTCTTTTTTTTGGTACAAATCTCTCTCTCCTCTTCCTAATAAATTTTCCTCATTATATTGCTTTTGCTCCATCACCTTCAAGCTATCTGTCACAAAATCTACTATCATAAAAATAACTTATACTCTTTCTACTGTTTATGCTTCATTACCGCTTGAGGAATAATCTCTTTCATTTGAGATATACTAGAGATAGTTATCACCTCTATAAAAAAAAAAAATATATGCCTTCATTTTGTTACTTCCACACACCAAAAAAATCTTCATACGAAAAATTAAGAAAAAAAAACAATGTCTAGCCATTCCGTCTTTGCCTTTCCTTGCCTTCCTTTAAGGGCAGCCCCCGGCCCATATAACACACATGCTGCTCGCATCTCAATAGCCCCTGGCCCATCCAACACACCTGTTGCTCGCATCTCAACAGCCCCGGCCCATCTAACACACCTGTTGCTCGCAACCAAGGCCAAGGTCAGCACCCAGAGGAGGAAATTCGTCCAATCATTGGACAGCTCCAAGAGGATATTCCTTTCCCTACCAATAAACAAATCTTCTCGTGATTTGGCTTATTTCTGGTTGCATCAACCATAAGCTTCATCTTCTTGTTAGCCCCCAAGAAAAATCAGCTAAAAAATTTCTTGTTTACGCCTTTTCCAAAAATACCAAATGGTTTAAAATTTTTTTTATGGTATTTCTTCATGCGCTTTTTGTAGTTTTAATGTTGTTTTTTTTATTAAAAAAATTAGTTTGTTTGGACAAAAAAGAAAAACATTGATGGAAGCAAATACCATCAAAATAAGTTGGTACTTAAAACCACTTGTTGATTCTGCTGTTATTGGAGTGGTAGCATTAATCATGATTTCAAAAAGAATAAAAGAAAATGGATTCTCTGAATCAACAATAAATTCCGGCACGCTTTCATGTCTTCCCGCTATTAATTTGTTAACAAAAATTGAAGTGTACAACATTGTTGAATGTGGGGTAGCCGTTGCGGTCGGGTTTGTGGTTTCCCTCGCTTTTTCCATACCCCACCTCAACCCCGCAATACTGATCGGAATTAGATTCGGATTGAAAATAATAAAAGACCTTTTGGACCATGTGAATGAGCACATTGGTTATGCTTGGCTGACAGAGAATCTTGATCATATGAAAAATTGGATACAAAACTTGTAAGTTTGTGTGAAACATTGGATGACTCATCTGTTTTTTGGTGTTGGACATTATTGTGATGAGATGAAAAATTGGATGCAGAACTTGTTAGTTTGTGTGAAAAATTGGATGCCTCAACTGTTTTCTTGTGTTGGACATTATTGGCAGCGTCTTAGTCCCAATCTCGGTCGTCCCAATGTCGGTAGTTTGTAAGAGAGTTGGTTTTTCTTAGTCCCAATCTCGGTTTGTCTTATTAAAAAAATTAAAATACATAAGACAAACCAACTCTCTTACAAACTACCGACATTGGGACGACTGAGATTGGGACTAAGACACTGCCAATAATGTCCAACACAAGAAAACAGTTGTGTCATCCAATTTTTCACACAAACTAACAAGTTCTGCATCCAATTTTTCATCTCATCACAATAATGTCCAACACCAAAAAAACAGATGAGTCATCTAATGTTTCACACAAACTAACAAGTTTTGTATCCAATTTTTCATATGATCAAGATTCTCTGTCAGCCAAGCATAACCAATGTGCTCATTCACATGGTCCAAAAGGTCTTTCATTATTTTCAATCCGAAGCTAATTCCGATCAATATTGCGGGGTTGAGGTGGGGTATGGAAGAAGTGAGGGAAACCACAAACCCGACCGCAATGGCTACCCCACATTCAACAATGTTGTACACTTTAATTTTTGTTAAAAAATTAATAGCGGGAAGACATGAAAGCGTGCTGGAATTTATTGTTGATACAGAGAATCCATTTTCTTTTATTCTTTTTGAAATCATGATTAATGCTACCACTCCAATCACAGCAGAATTAACAAGTGGTTTTAAGTACCAATTTATTTTGATGGTATTTGCTTCCATCAATGTTTTTATTTTTTGTCCAAACAAACTAATTTTTTTTAATCGAAAAAAAAAACAAAATTAAAACTACAAAAAGCGCATGAAGAAATACCATAAAATTTTTTTTATACCATTTGGTATTTTTGGAAAAGGCGTAAAGAAGAAATTTTTTAGCTGATTTTTCTTGGGGGCTAACAAGAAGATGAGGTTTATGGTTGATGCAACCAGAAATAAGCCAAATCACGAGAAGATTCGTTTATTGGTAGGGAAAGGAATATCCTTTTGGAGTTGTCCAATGATTGGACGAATTTCCTCTTCCGGGTGCTGACCTTGGCCTTGGTTGCGAGCAGCAGGTGTGTTAGATGGTCCGGGGCTGTTGAGATGCGAGCAGCAGGTGTGTTGGATGGGCCAGGGGCTATTGAGATGCGAGCAGCATGTGTGTTAGATGGGCCGGGGGCTGCCCTTAAAGGAAAGGCAAAGACGGAATGGCTAGACGTTATTTTTTTTTCTTAATTTTTCGTATGAAGATTTTTTTTTGGTGTGTGGAAGTAACAAAATGAAGGCATATTTTTTTTTTTTATAGAGGTGATAACTATCTCTAGTATATCTCAAATGAAAGAGATTATTCCTCCAGCGGTAATGAAGCATAAAGAGTATAAGTTATTTTTATGATAGTAGATTTTGTGACAGATAGCTTGAAGGTGATGGAGCAAAAGCAAAATAATGAGGAAAATTTATTAGGAAGAGGAGAGAGAGATTTGTACCCAAAAAAAAGAAGAGGAGAGAGAAGAACATTTTTGATTTATTATTCTGACACAGTAGAGAGTAATGGATGAGGAAGATTTATTATTCTGACACGGTAGAAAGAAATAGGAAAGCATATAATGAGGAAAAATTTTTAGGAAGAGGAGAGAGAGATTTGTACCCAAAAAAAAAGAAGAGAGAAGAACATTTTTTATTTATTATTCCGATCTGACACGGTAGTGAGTAATGGATGAGAAAGATTTATTATTCTGACACGGTAGAGAGTAATGGAGGGGGAATGAGCATTTTTGATAAGTTATCTTTATGATACAAAAAGCTGACTTTACTTTTTACGTTTGGAAGGAGCATTTTTCTTCGTTAGCATTTTCAAAAGGTTCAAACCGAATGGTCAAAGGCTGGGAGTATTGATGGGACTTGATCTAAAGCAGGCTGTTGATAAAGGATTGATGAAGGAAGTAATCAAGTCACGGAAAGAATTGAAATCTCATAGAGAGAAGATTGACAGAGGGCCTGATTTTGTGGGATTTGATTTTGTGAAGATTTGTGGTTTATTTATGAATAGTAAATTAACAGATAAAAAGCTGAAAAGAAGATTGACACAGAGCTTGATTTTGTGGGTATTGATTGTGTGAGATTTTGTGGTTTATTTATGAAAAGTAAATTAATGAATCATTTATTTATTTAAAAAAATTAAAAATAAGTGGATAAAAATAAAAAATATTGTGGACAAAAATAAAACGGACGGATTTTAAAAATTCGTGTTTACTTAATTTTGCAAGAAACACAGATTTCCAAAATTCATGTTTCGTTAATCTCGTAATTATCATTAATTGTGTTGATAAACACCGTCCCCCTTTTCGATATTTACCGCCCCAAAAGTCGATTTTGTCATTTATATTAAAAAAAACAAATTCATTTTTCATTTTATACATTATCTCTCCCGGTTTCGGACTTCGAAAAAATCCGAAAAAAAATTTCGACTAACTCCGACGACGACGATGGCGGCGAACAAGGTCAGTTTTTTTTTTTCGCGGCGGCCAGCCGGTCGTACCGTCCGGTTCATATTTGGCCGGCCGATAGTACCGGCCAGCTCTGGTTCGGCTTTGGTCGACCGGTCCATTTTTGGCCGGCAACGTGGACCGGCCAAAGCTGAATCGGCCGGTCTGACCGGCCGGCCGGAGTTTTTTTTTTTGAAATATATATATATTATACATAATATATATTATATATAACTATATTATATATATTAATTATATTATATTATATGTATTAATTATATATTAATAATTATTAGTCGCATATTCTATATAATTAATATTTTAATTTGTATTATTTTAAATAAGAATATGTATTATTTAACACACAAAATAAAAAATATATATTAAAAATAATAATATATGAAAATATTAATATTATGTTTTAGAATGTATTGTTATAAATAATAATATTTTCAGAATGTATTGTTATAATATAATATAAATTATTATTTTCTAATAGTTACTTACAATTGGTTATGTTTTGGTAACATACATTGTTATATATTGCAGGCGCCAGTTGAGGATTTTGGAGGAGATAATGTTGATTATTCGTCGGTTGGACCGAAATCTGAAAATCGAAACCGAAAATTCGGTTCGGTTCGGTTCCAAACCGAAAATTCGTCGGTTGGATCGGTTCGATTATTGGTTATCCAATAAAATAAAAAATGACAAAAAAAACCTATGATTTGTGAGTTACAATTTACAAACATAACAATAGCTAGCTATTTAATAATTTCACAAAAGCAAACTAAAATGCATGAAACACATGTTTAGAGAATGCATTAACTTATTGTCTTGTAGAAAAAATAAAAGAAAATATCCATCACTAAAGTATTGCTCAAAACATGTTACTATTTTTATAAAAAATAAATTTGTAGCCAAATAACTCAAATTACAGTAGTAATGACTGTAGAGGGAATACTCAATTTTCATTTTACTAAATATATTAGATTTAATTTTAACAGCAATGAAAATTGAACAAAAATTAACAAAATATGTAATTGAAAGTATAGTGAAAAAATCATGTGCTCCTTAACTCCTATGACTGTATGTTTATTATGAATATAATATTATAATATTATATTTTTATTATGAATATAATAAACATAATACATGGGATAATTGTATGCAGTAATGCAAATGGCCTGAAAGTGAAAGTATAGGTCAACTAGATCGTGTGGGTTTCGCCATGAATTATATATTGCATAATTTGATTACTTATTAAGTTATAATCTTTCGAGACGTCATATATAAAATATATATATACTCGACAAGAATTTATATATCTGAAAGTCATAAACAAGTTTCTTATGAGCAATGGGCCTCCTTTATATTGTTCCATATTTATGCATATCAATGGACCTAAAAAATATGGGCTCGGTAGGTAATAATAATATCTGGGCCTTTGTAGTTTATACATAGTATCGGTTTTTGGTCGGTTCGAATAACCAAACACTTTTATTTAAACCGAACCGAAAACCGAAAATTTTAGAAAGTATAAACCAAAAACCGAACCAAATATTCGGTTTCGGTTTCAGACGGTTAACCATATTTTGTGCACCCCTACCAAGAACAAAGGTTATGGACACAACCCAAGAATTTTTCAGCATTGCCCAATAAAAGTTATCCCCAAATGGCTCTGATTCAGAATGGAGATCTTTGATGGTAAAGCTAATCTCATTTGACATAACTTGTTGGGGGGTCTGTCCCTCCTTCTGTATAAATATTTTTCTTTGGACAAGACGACATACAGTAACAAATGGAAAATATGATGACAAAGATATCAAACGTGAGAGTTTGTGTTGTATAATCAATGTTCTGAAAACCGGACCGGTCATCGATCCGGTCAAACTACTGGTTCAATGGTTCACTGGTACGACCAGTGGTTGAACCGGTTGGACCGTTATTTAATTTATTTATATTTTAAAATATATAAAATATTTCATAAATATAGTTAACTTAATTTTAAGTTATTAATTTATTGGTAAGCAATTTATGCTTATTATGAAATGTAAAAATTTAGATAAAAATGAACAAGCAATTTTTTAATGTAAATTTTATGCTTCAAAGCCTTAATAATATTATCTCTTAAAGATTTTTTACATCAACATTAGCAATTAATTAATTTATACATAATTAGGAAAATTCAAAAGAGAAAATACTAGGGCAACATAACTTGGGTGGAAAATTGTATTTAAGTATATAAACAGGGTATGATCTGATTACACACCTAGGTCAAATGGATAGGCTTTCTTGTCATATATAAATAAATAAACAAATAATGTTCTAAGTTTATTGTTTAATACTATTTCAATTATTTATTTACTCGTATGGTTATATATATATATATATAATATTTTTTTGCATTAAAAGTGAACTGCTCGAATAGCTTACGCAATGCGCTACGCTATTTTCGCTACGCAATATAAGGACCAAAACGCGGTGCGTTGCGCAATGCGCGTTTTTAAAACATTGATATCTATATCTATATAAATATAAAAAGATTTGACATTTACCTGGAATAGTAACTGAATTCCCGCCTAAAGATTTCATCTTTACCTTTATTAGTAATTTTTTGAAATTCAAATTTAAAAAAGTCAACGTAATTAATGTACAAAATTATTTTGGTCTAATATTGCGACTATTACCTATATTAGTTGCATGGTTTAATTTTGGTATATAACATATTGTCAATGTAAAATGTATTTCGTATGTAATATTAAAGATTTTAAGTTAAACATTCCGTTTAAGATGTTATATATTTCATTTAAAGAAATATTGTACATACCATTTGTAATGATTGTACATAATCTATATCTATATCTATATATATATTAAAAGCCAACCTATTTACCAAAAACAGTAGCAAGAAAAGTCAACACACATTTAATGCATACTTTATTTGGAAATTTTTTACTATATGCATTAAATGCTTGCATATTTACATTTACTATCCAAATATGATATATTAAAGATTTTTCCTTAAATAATTTATGCAATGATTTTACTGATATCTATTATAATTAATATTTGTCGAGTAATATTTTTTAACCTTTATTTAATTATATAACACTAATATTTTTTAAAAAAAATTAATATTATTTATTAGTTAAAACATAATGATCACATCATTAAATGATTTTATTGATGGTTATATAATAAAATTATAGTTATTCCTTAAAATTTCGACATGTTATTTATTTGTATATTATTGTCAACCATGATAGCGTTTTTATCACTTTTTTTTGTTATGTTTCAAAAATGAACTTATTGTAAAATATTTTTCTATTGCATAGTATGTTAAATAAATTATAAAGCCTTAGGATGAAAATTAGAAAAAATCTCTTGATTATGTAAGGGATTTATTTTTTGACAATTGCTAAATCATTTTTTTTAAAAAGAATTATTATGAGAAAATTGAATTTTAAAAAACATGTGTGTGTATTTTGTAAACATTTATACTCAAAATTTTATTTTGAATTTCATTACATAAAGAAGACTACTTCTATAACTTTTATAAATAATAATAATTACATTATATGACTGTATAAATGACCTTAAAATTTGCACCTCGTGCATCGCACGGGCTCTGTACTAGTATATATAAACAGATTTACCATTTTTTAAAAATAGTAACTAAAATCCAATCAACTTCTCTCTTCATTAATTGTTTACTACTTATAGTAATTTTTGTTGTCTTATTTATTTCACACGGTCAACTTTAATTAAGGAAGAGTTGTTAATGCTTATCTCTTTTTTTTTTCCCACGTTCTACGTTAATTATGGTGAGTTGTACATGCTATCCATATTATGAGAAACTATATGTAACTAAGGAAAATTAAATCAAAGTGATAAGGCAAGTAAATCAAAGTGATATGATATCCGATTTTCTTTAAAATTAAATCAAAGTGATAAGGCAAGTGATTTGAAAATCCGATTTTCTTTCAACTCCTTTGAAAGATAATTTTTTCAATTTTTAAAAACTCCATTTTGTTTAAAAATTCCATACAAATCGGTCATCTGTATTTAATTCCATACAAAAATTTATATTTAAAAAAAAGGGATTTGAAATCGGTCATCTGTATTTAAACATAAAAAAATCCGTGATTTAAAAAAAATCGTGAAAATCTGTGATTTAAACATTAAAAATCTATATAGTCTGGAATTCAAATGGTCATCTGTATTTAAACATAATATATATATATATATATATATATATATATATATGAGGCCCATATTAAATTGGCAAAATTTTTACATAACGTTAGGTCTACTTATTGTACTCTATTAAAAATACACAATAAGCCCACTTCTTTGTATTAATTTATAACTTATTATTAATAGACTAATATAAATGATATATATTTACATTATAATAATCAACTGATCAATTATAATATATTTAATTTTTTACATTATATTTAACCATCCAAATCTTACAAAATGATATCTTCGATTGTTCCAAAGTTCGGTCTTTCAATTATAATATATTCAATTTTTTACATTATATTTAACCATCCAAATCTTACAAAATGATATATTCGATTGTTCCAAAGTTCGGTCTTATGTGACGTCATGAATGGTATTATGATGGTTTTAAAAATATATATTTTGTTCGATAAAATCTAATGTTCTTAGACTTAGAAAAAATTTAATGGTCTTAAAAAATTGTTTATTAATTATATCTTTCGTATTCTTCTATACAATGTGTATGAGTTCACCCGCTTTTAATGGATCATCTTTTATTCTACCACAAAACAATAATTAATTGGAGAATTTTTCCTCTCATTATCAGAGTGTGCTGCATACACATCATAGTCTACCATTATCAGATTAACAAATGATATATTGTGTTTCAATTCGTACTTCAATTACATAATATACTTTACTTAGTTTTTCTTATATTAATAGATAATATATAAAAAGAATGACTGCTTGAAACATGTCGTTCTTCCGCACCAATAACTCAAGTGCTCGAATACAAGATATTGACAGTAGATCACGCTGTTGAAAAGGTCCTGACTCCAAGAATTAATACCACTCAATCAGGTTTTAGGGTTCCATTTACGTTCAAGCGGCGACCAATTATATATTGATGTTTCACGTGTAACAAATAGAATGAGTTGCAAATATTAGTTTGTGGGAACGACGAGTTGCTCAATAATCAAACTCATAATGTTGTGGACAATGAGATTTTTAATAATATATGATTTTTTGCGACAAACATTTTATGATTGAATAATTTTCCTACGTATTATAACTCTCTTATAAATGAATGCATGTCAAATTATAATATTTTCTAAATTTATCTACCCGTGCATCGCACGTGATACGTACTAGTGTTTTGAAAATAAAGTTATGGCTGAGAGTCCTTATTTTATTTCCATAGCATCATCCGGTTATTTAATTATGTGAA
>CACSLK010027752.1:17062931-17074749 GCA_902706635.1 Striga hermonthica | reverse complement strand
AATTCGACTAACTCAACTTCAATTTCATTATAATTGATCGAGATTGTACTAATTCGAGTTCGATTGTAGTAATTTGACTTTAATTCCACTAATTCGACTTCGATTTCATTATAATTGATCGAGATTGTACTAATTCGAGTTCGATTGTAGTAATTTGACTTTAATTGGACTATTCGACTTCGATTTCATTATAATTGATCGAGATTGTACTAATTCGAGTTCGATTGTAGTAATTTGACTTTAATTCGACTAATTTGACTTCGATTTCATTATAATTGATCGAGATTGTACTAATTCGAGTTCGATTGTAGTAATTTGACTTTAATTGGACTAATTTGAGTTCAATTTCACAATACGGCTTTTCGATTTTGGTCGACTCACTTTTTTTTTTGTCCACTTATTTTTTTTCCATTTAAATAAAAAAATCTATTTTTTTTTATTGTAATGTACTACTATTTGAATTAATTACTTTTTTTTTAAAAAAAAAAAAAGTAAATATCCAAAACCGTTTTGGATTTTCACCATCATCTCCGATCGAAAACTACCCCAAACCCCACGACCCCACTCGGCCGTATCTCCATCTTCGAGGACCGGCGACAACATCACGCCCGACCATCTACTCCTACAGGCGTGGACACTCCATCATTCCGGCAACATCAATTCCGGCAAGGTTTTCTTCTCGGAAGCATTAATAGCACAACGGCAATTCCGGCAAGGGTTTATTATCAACTTCTACACACGGTAAGATCTCGCTAATTTCTTCAAATTTACGATTTCAAATTGCTTGAAGTGTGAGGATTCTAAATATTTTATTCTTTATCATTTTTCAAACACGCTTTGCCGCACACAAGGTGTTCGACGAATTGACACAACTAGGCAAAGAGGGCTACATAGCTTGTTTACTTGATTCATTAACAAGAACCGAGAATGGTAAGAGGTACGTCATCAAAAGCTCCCTCCAAGAGCAAAGCCAAAGCCAAAGACAAAGACAAAGCAATTATAACTACCCCGCATTCTTCACCGGCCTCAAACAATAGCGACTCGAGCTCGGACGCCGAAACTGAAAATTTGGCTCGAACGCATGGCATTCCATTTCCCGTTTTCTCACAAGATGAGGTCAACGTGTACAAACGCCTCATCACCCAAAAATGTCGGATCCCAAGGACCCTCGATTGGGAGTTACTAGCTTCACTTAAAGTCTCGGATGACGTGAGGAAATACTTGAAGGCTCTCAACCTTGACAAGTACGAAGCCATGGATATGGTAGCATGCGCGGAACTAACACTTGAAATCATCACCACAATCGTCGTACACGACAACGGCAAGTATTTCACTTGTCGGATGAAAGGTAAAGAATACAAGGTTGATAACAAGGTGATGCATGAGGTCTTTGGTTTCCGAGCAACAGGGTCTCGCCAATTGCCCCGTGATTTTGATGTACACAAGCATTGGGCCGTTTTGTCTCCGTGTGAGAAATTCAAAGTCAAGGGACCGTCAAATGGGCTAATAAAAAAAGTGGCCATTGCCGTGGTTCATAAATTTTTGGCACACAATGTCTTTGGCAAAAAAGAGTCCAACAAGGTTAGCGAGAAAGAGGTTTATCTGTTGTGGGCTATGTGTGCGAAGAAACCGGTATGCATTACAGGGTTCGTGCAGGAGACACTCTGGGACTCGAAAATGTACCCTGCGCGAGGTCCGAGATTGGCCAATATCGTCACTGGTCTTGCCAACCACTTCAAAGTTGAAATTAATGAAATGCCGCTTCAACCAAAGAAGATTGGGTTGGGGGAACTAATTAAAGCCGGCCTCGTGAAAGACAGCACCACCATCGTTCATTACACGTCACGCGATTGCTACAAGGTATATATGAAGGAACTGGAGAAGCAATCAGATGTAGGTGGTTCCTCTCAGGCCGAACCTCATGGCGAAGGCGAGACAGAGGCCCACGAACCAGATACCGACCCGGAGGACTATTTCATCCCTCCAGCGACCAGAGGCCAAAGTGAAGAGATGACATTGCTCCGCGCCGATATAGAGTCACACAATGCGAAGATCGATACTTTCATTGAGAACAATGATGCTCGTTGGGCGAAGCACGAAGCCGAGATGAAGACCTACATGGAGTTGAATAATGAGCGATGGGAGACGCACGAGGAACGCTGGACTCGTTGGGTGAAGCACGAAGCCGAGATGAAGACCTACATGCAACTGAATAAAGAGCAATGGGAGGCACACAATGACCGTTGGACCCGTTGGGAATCTAGCCAATTTGAACAATGGCGTCGTTGGGACGACACGTTCAACCAATGGGACGTTCGTCGGAGTTCAGGAAGCAGCCTACCCTACCCTACACCTCCACCTCCACCTCCACCATCGAATGCACCGGATGAACAGTGACAGGGTTATCATTTGAATTTGGTTTGATTTAAGGATTGTGTTTATCTTTTGTTGGATTTGGTTTGACTTATGGATTTGGTTTGTCTATTTCCGATTTGGTTTGTCTTATCTCTTTGGATTGTCTTTTGGATTCGATATTTGATTTGGTTTGTGTTCCGGTTTTTGCTATGAGTTTGATGTGATTTATATGATTTGCATTATAGGTATTGCGATGTTTTGGCTATGATTTCCATTATAGGTATAACGATTGTCTAAGGTTGATTTGGTTTGTATTTTTTGGGTTAACACGTATATCACCAAGGAAACAAGTATCATTATTTCACAAAATGAGTTTCGTCGCGACGAGAAAAAAAAATATATAAAAATAAAAAAAAATGAAACATTTGATGTCACGGTCGCGACAACTGTCGCAGCCGCGACACTTAACTTTTCAACTAGCACGATTGTTGAACCGTTACATGCAACAAAACAACGATTCATTGTTCATTTCTTCAATAAACGGACTTGTCGCGCCCGCGATATAGGTCGCGCTAGCGACACTGCCAAATAAAAAAGTGGACAGAGGGGCTTATTGCATCGTCACGGTAGCGACAACCGTCGCGGCCGCGACACTTAACTTTTCAACTATCACGATTGTTGAACCGTTACTTGGAACAAAACAACGATTCAATGTTCGTTCCTTCAATAAACGTACATGTCGCGCCAGCGATATACGTCGCGCCGGCGACACTGCCATATAAATAAATGGACAGAGGGGCTAATTGTGTCGTCACGGTCGCAACAACTGTCGCGGCCGCGACACTTAACTTTTCAAGTAGCACGATTGTTGAACCGTTACATGGAACAAAACAACGATTCATTGTTCGTTTCTTCAATAAACGGACTTGTCCCGCCCGCGACATAGGTCGCGCTGGAGACACTGCCAAATAAAAAATGTGGACAGGGATGCTAATTGTGTTGTCACGGTCGCGACACATGTCGCGGACGTGACCCTCACCTTTTGTACTATCACGATTGTTGAACCGTTACTTCAAACGAAAGAACGATTCCTTATTCGTTCCTTCAATAGACGTACATGTCGCGACCGCGACAACCGTCACGCTCGCGACACTGCCAAATAAAAAAGTGGACATAGGGGCTTATTGCATCGTCACGGTCGCAACACGTGTCGCGGCCGCGACACTTATCTTTTGAACTATCACGATTGTTGAACCGTTACATGGAACAAAACAACGATTCATTGTTCGTTTCTTCAATAAACGGACTTGTCGCGCCCGCGACATAGGTCGCGCTGGCGACACTGCCAAATAAAAATGTGGACAGAGGGGCTAATTGTGTTGTCACGGTCGCGACACATGTCGCGGACGTGACTCTCACCTTTTGTACTATCACGATTGTTGAACCGTTACTTCATACGAAAAAACGATTCAACAACCGTTCTTTTATTTAACGGATTCGTCGCCGGCGCGACAGTCGTCCTTGCCGCGACACTGTGAAATGATATTTATGGGCAGAGGACAATCCCAAATCGTCGCGCACGCGATATTTGTCACTTGCCGCGACTATTGTATTTTGTGAAATAACGATTGTATAATTGTTATGTATTATGAAAGAACGATTGTACAATTGTTATTTGCCAAATTGATTTTAATAAGTTGCTCTATTTTTTTTTAAAAAAAAGTAGGCTCAATTTTTAATTAATCCTTCATTAAAAGACCATTTTGATATTATATAGTTCCAGTAATACTTTTAACAATTTTGCTAAACTTTATATTTTTAACCGTTTTGAGCAACCCACAAAAAGTTTTGATAAACTTTACATAAAAAATAAGCAACCCACAAAAATTTATTATCCTTCACAAATGAACAACGCCCAAATGTTTACAACAAACTACGGATCAAAATGAGCAGCAAATATTTCAGCCGCTAGTTTTACACGCCAATCACTAATCATAGACTGATCTACGTCTTGAATATTCTTCCCCGCATGCAAAAACTCGATAAACTTGATTGTAAACATTCCACAATCAAACCTGCAACAACATAAATGTACAAATTCTATTAGTTGGCCAAATTTCATAACTTAAAAACTTAATATGATCACAATGTATATTATACGTACCCATTGCTTTGTTCAAGAGATTTCAACCGTTTCCAATCAAACTTTTTCGGACTGTAGTTAGAATTCATCGTCCTCAATAGCATCGGTAACACAACTCGAATGGGCTCCAGTTCCCTTTGCAGTTGTGCATTCCGCATGTGAGTTCTTTCGCTATCATGGACGTAAATGCATCTTTCGGCTAGATCAATCTCCAATGCGACCCAGTGGGTATGGCCCTCGTCGCAGAAAGGAACAAACAATTTCGTACAATCATTCAACGGCTTTGCATTATTTGGTAGATCCCCTGAGGCGTATCTAATCAAGGCATTCGGAAAATCTACCACATCTTTTTTATTCTTCGACATCTTCTTGAAGTGGTTTCTCAAGTATAACACGAAAATCGTGTCCAATACAGCACAATCTTGTCTAAACAAGAGAGAATACTGCTTGGCACGCTCTCGAATGTGAAAAAGCGCTTCATCTATATGCTATCATAGGAGTATTATGTTTATTAGATTACTTAATATCATGTTTTTCAAAAGTTAAATATTGAATAATTTTTTTTTAAATAGTTTACCTCACTACTGAGCCAACGATCGTTCACAAGATCTTCGAAAAACTTTTTTCGTGCTACACCACCACAGGACAACTCAACTTCAGCACTACATAAGAAATTTATAAATTAAACAAAGACATACAAAGCATATATATTACAATAAGTAAGCCACAATTAACTTAACACAATTACATACCTTTCAGGGGAATTCATCAACCACGTTTGGAGATCTTCAAATTTAGCTGGATCCACTGGCCTATGAGGGTCGTACTCCGTCACAGTTGCAAATTTTTTTCTCTTTTCAATATTCCTCCACGGAGTACGTAGAACGGCGGCCTTTCTTTTCTTCCGGTGCCCTCTCCCCTTAGGAGACTCAGGTGGATCATCTTCATCGGTATTCTCCAACTCAATTGCTGCTGCCGTCTCGTCTTCAACAGTGTTCTCCATCTCAATTGTTGTCGGCGGCAGTTGTCTCTGATCGTACACAACAATGGATGATGACGGGTGGCTCACAAAACCTACAATAAGCAAGAAAACAATCAATACTGTTTTATTTACAAGAATCTACCGTCATATTACATAGTAGTTACAATTATACTTTACATACCCGCATCATCATGAAGTCCAGCCATTTCTTGTTCGGGCATCGGAGATGGTGATTTCATCGTGTCTGCAAAGTAAAAAAATAATCAAATAGTTCAATAACATGATTTGCATTTCTTTTAAAATAATTTTTTTACTACAAAAAATATTAAAATGATCGAGTAATAATATTAAAATAATGCACTGATATATATATAAAAAAAAATTACCTGGGTAAACGGTCTCCGTATCCCGCACATTTTGCTCCACCTCATCATCCGGGTCATCATATGTCCCATCATAAGTACCTCGGGTAGATGGTTTATCTTTTGCTTCAAAAAACACGTTCTTCATTCTCTCGAACAAATTGTCCATCTTCATCTCCATCTTCGTCTCCATTTGCTCCGAAATCATTTTCATCTCGTCCTTCAACACTTTCCTCACCTCTTCCTGCACTATTGTCCTCACCTCGTCCTTCACCACTTTCCTCAGTATACTTGCGATCTTTTCTTCATCAATAACATGAGATTGTGGTGGAGGTTGAGACGCATTTTGTTCTTCTTCTTCTTCTTCTTCTTCTTCTTCTTCTTCTTCTTCTTCTTCTTCTTCTTCTTCTTCTTCTTCTTCTTCTTCTTCTTCATCATCATCGGGTTTAGAAGATTCATCAGCTTCTTCATCCTCAGCTTTGGATGCACTGCCTTCTTCCTCCTCAAGTTGACAGACACTAACTTCTGTCCAGGAAGTTATACCCATTTCATTAAAAAATGATGTGTCCACTTCAGAGGAAGAGGGTTCCAACGTTCGTCGAACTTCAACCTGATTTTAATAGAATTTCAATTAGAATTTTAAGAGTATAACAATAAATAAGAAGAATAATCTATAACAAAACTTACTTCCACCCTCTCAAAAAAAGACTGAAGCGTCTCGGCTCGCAACTGTTTATCCATTTTCCAGCAATACATTTTTGGATATACATTATCAACAATTTTTTCAGCAAATTCTCTTCCGAAATTAGGTAGCGCCTCAAATTCCCAAATCTGCTTAGCAAAAAAGAGAGCATAATTATGAATACAAGTAACAAAAATAAATAATAAAAAAAACATAAATATATGTTTACATGAAAAGTACCATGATTGCTATGGGAAATCCATGCAAAGAATACGCTACGGACTTTGATTTTGGTCCGTTCCCCAAAGAGGTCCGCTTGAACACTTTTACGGTCTGCTCGTACGACAAGTTGCCCCAAGGAAAATTATTGAATTTTTCTAAATCTTCCACCAAATGAAACCATCTTTCGTCTACAAGAGTCTCGACCTCTGCAGACAAAAGAACATGCTCCAAGACAATCACAAGCCCTAATTTGAACTTCAACTCCTGCTCTTCATCCTTTATAAGCTTATGAAATTCAACGAGCAAGTCATTGCGTTTTATAGCCCCCCGCTTATCCTTGAAAAGCTGCAAAAGCGAACTATTCGTTTTGGGGACGTCGTAGGAATTCTCATCCAAAGCAACAATCTTCAACCCGGTTACAAGAGAAAACTCTTGTAACCCGAATCTACACTCCTTCTCTCCAAATCTAAACCACACTGCATCTTTCTCATCTTCGGACGCTTTCAATGTCCTAAGAACTACCTGATGGACTATTTGCGACGACAATTTGAGCTGGGGAATATTTACAAGTGATCGGAAGCAAGAATCTACAAATAGATCTTTATGTTTATCGTCTAGTTTGTGAAATACGTCACCGACAACTTTCATGTTGCACCGATTCGTCACAACTGCTTTCAGTTTCCAAGGAATATCAAACGCATATTCCTTTTGGGTTCCTAAAAAATAAGAAAGACAACATATTTATTAAACACATTATACACAACATGTCAATACTATTACCAAATGAAATACAACAAGTAATGGTCTTATGCATATTTTCAGCCGGTTGACACGAGAATTTCGGAAGGCCAATGCTATTTTCATTGGTCTTATGCATATATAATAATAACACATTGTTGAAACTGAAAGTGAATACACAATTGTTATATATTATATTTCTAAAAAATAAAAATAGAATAGAAGAACTGCCAAAGTATTATATCAAACCAAAGAAAGTAAGTCAATCAATTCTTCAGCTCAATGAAAAGGCATATCTAGCAAATGAACAAACAAAACTCTAGGTAAGACTCTCTGTCTGGGCATGAAAGGAATTCACTGTGTAAAGAGGAAAGGAACATGCTACTCACTCGAAAATGAAAGACGAGGGCATCTATGGCTAGAAGGGCTCAAAAGCACGGTTTATCGATCAGGTTTCAATGTTCGGCTATTAAAGGAATTACATATAAGTCTCATTATTTTCAGTTAATCAACAAAACCATACAATCATTTCATCAAACACATAGAGTTCACCTTACAAGCATTTCATCAAACACTTCATGTGCACAAATTCACAAACTCACTCCTACAATCATTTCAACAATCAACTTCAATTTTATGCATAACATATATTAAACAATTAACCCAACTTTCATCTATTTAAACACAATAGAGTGCAAAATAACAAAATTGCAAGAAAAAATATTCTTCTTTAACATCATCCTTCTTCTACAATTAACACATAACACACAAACTCATTTTTCTTCTTCTACCTTAATAAATATAGCATGCTTGGAATAATTCTAAATATAAAGGGTTCAACATCATTATACCCTTAACAAAAAAAAAAAAAAAAAAAAAAAAAAAAAAAAAAAAAAAAAACTGAAGGAAAAAAAATTGATTCCTTACCGGCATTCACAATAGATAGTTCCATGATACAGAGGTGATAGAGAGAGACGAGAGAGCCAAGAGAGTGTGTGAGAGAGAGCCGAGAGAGCGAGAGAGAAGAGAGCCAAAAGGGAGGGAGGCGGAGCCGAGAGAGAAGAGAGCAGCCGAGAGAGAAGAGAGAGCGATAAAATTGAAGAAGTTAGAAGAAGAAAGGGAACAAACACAACTCTTTAAGAAGGGGGTATAATAGTAACTTGGTTTTTAATACCATTTCTTATTACATTTTAAAAGGTTTAAAAAGGGCTGTTGACTTAGAGGGTCATTTAAACAAAAACTTTTGTAGGGGAGGCTATGCGGACAAAATCCCACGAGAGAATTCACATTCTTGAAATAAAAAAAAAAAAGATGAATGTGTTTTTAATTGGTATAATAATGAATCTTAGGGGTTGGGCACCATTCCGTTAATTTAATCTCAGTCATTAGATTTTTTAAAATTGATAGGGACCTTTAGATATGATAAAAGTCTACCAAACTAAAATGATGTGGCAAATGTTCATTGGTTCCGCTAAAATACACAACGGCACTTAAGAATTTTCCTAAATCTTAATAATACAAATCGGATTACATAATGTGTTTTTTTATATATGGAGGACTGTTATATAAATAACATAAATACATGGATTTCAAAATAAATAAAATATAATTTTATTTATTTAAATTTTTAATAATAGTAAAGGTAAAATAGGTTTTTAGCTTGTACAATCGTACAACCCATGTACAAATCAAAAATCTTTTTTTTTTCATTGCCCATGGTTTGTACATAAAATCAATGGTTGATATTAAATCTTAACTCAATCTAATGTTAATAAAGTGAACTACTTGATGTCAAGTATGTACAACTATACCTGACCCTAGACTGTCCCTAAAGGGTATATAAGACATTTCTTTCACATATAATTGCACCCATCACATTATTTCTCCCTTCTTTGAGCTACACGTCTCTCCCACACATCATCTCACTTGGCACGCACTACCTCCATAACTGCCGCCACCAAGCTCCATGTGCCCCTCCTTCCGCCGCCTTCGCCCAGCTCCAGCGCCTCCACCACCGCATCCGTCGCCACTCCTCCCGCCACCCCAATATTCTTCTGATATTGTCAATTTCACATGAACTGGAGGCGGCGGTGTCGCCGGCGGATCATTGGAGAGATCGAGCAGGCGTAGGGGGAGGATGAAACCGTCATATTAGATTCGTCGGCGGAGAGATCGGGTAAGAAATTGATGGTATTTCGGACCATCCAAATTTCGAATTCCGGCAATTTGAAATTTCACGGCAAGAGGATGAAAATTGCACGACGTAAGTTGCACGGCTAGGAGATGAATGGAGGGGCCAACGGCGGGGTTAGCTGGGAATTGGGCGGGTGCAGCGTGAATTTGGGGGATGGACTTCATGTATGTTAAGGACTTTAGTTTGAAAATTTGACAATAACTAGGGACTTAATTGCAAATGTACAAATTTTAATATAATTCATTTATTTATTT
This sequence comes from Striga hermonthica, assembly GCA_902706635.1. Classification (NCBI taxonomy): domain Eukaryota; kingdom Viridiplantae; phylum Streptophyta; class Magnoliopsida; order Lamiales; family Orobanchaceae; genus Striga; species Striga hermonthica. Next base: position 17,064,817 of record CACSLK010027752.1, on the reverse strand, counting down.
ATTTATTTTTTGATAGGTCATAGTATTTGGCAGGTGTCTTTCCCAGTGTCCAAAGTCCATACTGATTGCCTTTTGATTTTTCAAAATGCTTTTGTTAAGTGTCTTTGTTTATTGATATATTCTCTTCTAACATTACAATGAATTCTATCTGTAAGGAAAAATTTCATTTTTCTAATCATACAGATAAAAGCCACACTTGGTTTTGTTCGAAAATACAATTCATTAATTCATATGATAGGATAAATGTTTAGGTTATTAAAATTATAATAACAATAATATTTAGTGGAATGCATCAAGAATGAACATTAGCAAATATAAATAATTTTGATTAATTTAAATTTAGTATATCGGTTAAATTCGTAATTTATAAAAAAATATATTAAAAATTATTTATTATACATATTGTTGACCTAAAAATTCACTCAGGCGTTGTATGGACGACACGTGGACGACGAGAAAATAAAGGGGCCAAGCCGAGGAGTGCAGAGAAAATGTTGCCCGACCTGTGGAAGCCGACCTTGTCTGGATACCGACCTCTTGAACGAAGCAACCTCGGAAACAGGCCGACGTCGGAGCCGACAGGCAGCATTTAATGTTTGTCCATCGACTATTCAAGGCCCATGTGGAGACATCATTGCATGAAGGGGGCCCACTGACAGAAAAGCTGCGCAGATGTCATTCCGCATTAAATGCCGCCGAATCTCCTCAAAAGATGAGCCCACAGTTACTATAAATAGCAGCAATAAAGGCAATACGAGGATCTTTTTTTCCGACACATTAATTCCGCATTAATCACCTCGGCTCTCGCCAGCTTTAACATCATTGCACTGTAAAAAAACCGACCTCAAGTCCTTGAAAAACCGACTTGATATTTTCTTAAGAACTCTCCAGTTATTCAATAAAATCGTCTCATTACCTCATTAATCTTAAAGTTCAAATATAAAAAGTTGATCAAATCCGTTTATCAACAGTATGGCGCTAGAGGAAGGGCCTCATAAGATATCTTGAGGTTAATCTTTGAATCTAGCATCTACCTTTGAAACCGTTGACTTGAAATCGAACAACGATGGCACAGTCAGGACAAGATGATCAAACAACAAGGGGAGGGGACAGCCACGGTCCAATCCCTTCAACTGGTAGGGCCAATACGGCCATAATACCAGACCTTGCTACGCTTATGCAGAACCCAGAGTTCGCGAAAGGCTTCTCAACACTACTGGCCCAGACAATGCCAGGAGCCTCGAGAACCGTGCCAGGTCAGTCGTTGGCGCCCATAACCCCAGCCAGGCCGGCGGCACCACCGCAACAGGGCGTGAACAACCAAGCGCGCTCACACGCAACGTCCCAACCGAGGGACGGCGCCACCCAGCGACAACCAGCCCAGATGGTGAACCCCCAAGAGCAGGATTTGCAAGAAATGACGGGAGAAAGCGAGTCCGGACATGCCCGGAGGGAAACCGCCGTCGCTAGACCCTTGTTCAGAACGGCGGGAAACCCAACCGACCTCCGGCACCAGATAGTGCGGGGCCGAACGGCTAGGCACGACAACCCCGAGATGGAGGCCTTAAGGAGGAGAGTCGCCGAACTTGAGACTTTACAAAACCAAAGGGCGAGGTCACCTCCCAATCAACGCAGTCAAGAGACTGGCCACGTGTACGTGGAGACGGACTCCCCTCTCTCTCCCGAGCAGACTTTAGAGCCACTAACCGGGAAAATAAAAGTCCCACAAATCGGCCTGTACGACGGAACGTCGGACCCAGACGCCCACCTCGGGAATTACACTTCATGGATGGATCTACACGGGGCCACCGACGCCCTTAGGTGCCGCATGTTCTCCCTAACTCTGGGACCAAAGGCACAGAAGTGGTACTACTCGCTGCCTGCGC
>CACSLK010027752.1:17010450-17023575 GCA_902706635.1 Striga hermonthica | reverse complement strand
ATACAATTTCTTAACAAATAATACGCGCTTTATAAAAATAATAATAATAATAATAATAATTTCACAAGATTTTAAATATAAAATCTAGTTTTTAATCACAATAGAAAAATTATGCTAAGTTGTATTGTAAAGATGATATGGGATAAAAGAATTAAATAAAATAAAATACTTAATAAAAATAGAATGTATTAATTACCTTTGACTTTTCTTATTACTAACTCTAGTAAATATGATACCTTTTTATATAAGTATAGATATTAAAATATAAATTTTAAAATATTTCCTAAAAGCCTACATGAGGAAATTATAATTATTTTAAATTATAAGAAAATAAAAAATGAGGTAATTTATAATTAGTATATTTTATAACTTTAAAATACCATGTCTTATTGTTCATTTAAATGTTACTTTATAATATTTGACATCATTTTTAAGTTTATCATCAGTTATTTGGAAATCAAAATAATATATTATAATGAAATATGAGTAATTTTTTTTTTAAAATATAATTTATTGATAATATTTGAAATACTTCAATTTTTTATGTTCTCAATTTTAAACAAGAATTTTAAAATGTATAAATGAAGTTCACATATAAATTATATATTATAAAAAAAAATTCTTAATTTTAACATTCAAAAATATTTTCTATCCTTCTAGAAAAAAAAAAAACATTCAAAAATATTTTATACTAATTCATATTCTTTGCATGCTTTAATTTATATGATTTATCCTCCATGGCTACAAACTATATAATAAATTTTTTCTTTACAAATACATACACCAACGCCCCCCACTCACACTTCCCTTCGCCCGCACTGTGTGTGGGTTACAGTACCATCACACCCCTCCCACAGTTCTGCAATTCTCAGTATCTTTTTGAGCTTTTTAACCTTTCCATTTCGACATATATTTTCATCTTTTGCTAGCCAAAATTGGAGTGAAAGGGCAAGAATCCTCTTCAAGCTAGGGTTTCATTTGGGCCTCGCATGTGGAGCGAGCACCATGGCTGAATTACTACCTCCGACCCCTGGAAAACCCCCGATCGAGAAGCTGGGACTGGGGATTTTGGTCCCCGATACGACCTCGCATGATCCGATCGCTATCGCCGGCGGTCAGGCCGTTGTGATTCAGAACGGCGAGTCCTCCCTGAACGCGTCTCAGGGGGAGAGTGGTTCGCCGGCGGCGTTGATGGCGGATGTGGTGGTGGAAATCGTTGCTGACCCTGAAGAGTTGGAACTGCAGAGTGCCCTGGAGAGAGATTTTTGCCAGCTGACTATTCAGCAGGCTGAGATGGAGGCAGAGAGTGAGAGATTAGAAGCTGTTGTGGAGGGAGGGAAGGATGCTGTGGAAGTGAAGTTAGGTGATCTTCATGGCGAAAAGGATGGTAAAATTGGAGAGACTGTTGAAGATGAAGATAAGAAGGGGTTGGGTTGCATGGAGGGTCATGGAACACTGAAGCTAGATAATCATCATGAAGGAAAGGATGGAGAAAACTCGGTTAGTGTTGAAGGTGAGAATAGGGATGGATCGGGTTATGTGGAGAATGAGGGAATGCTGAAAATTGAAAATTTTCATGAAAAAATGGATGGAGAAAATGAAGGGAATGCCGAAGATGAAAGTGGGGATGGGTTGGGTTATTTGGAGAGAGAGGGTACAGTGAGACTAGACGATCTTCACGAAGAAAAGGGTGGAGCAAATGGGGAAAGGAATGAAGATGTATATGTGGATAGATGGGGTTATATGGAGAACGAGGGAACATGGAAACTTGATGATCTTCATGAGATAAAAGGTGGAACGAATGCTGAGGAAGTTGAAGCTCAAAATGAGAACAGGTGGGATATTATGGAGAATGAAGGAACGTGGAAACTTGATAATCTTCATGAAGAAAAGGGTGGAGAATATACTGAGAGTCTTGAGGATCAAAATGAGAATAGACTGCGGTTTGTGGAGAATGAGAGGGGTAGTGAGGAGAATGAAAGGAATGGAGAAGGTAAGTGCTGGGATGCTGCGACAAAGTTTGGGAGATATAATCGAAGTGATAACGATTGGAGGATTAGCTATCCTATGAGGCCTGATGCAGAGGATTGTGCATATTATATGAAATCTGGGTCTTGCAAATTTGGTTTGAATTGCAAGTTTAATCACCCTCCTAGGAGAAAGACCCAGGTCTGTATTCATTTGTGGATTATGCATGCTTTATAGAACTAGGTCTCTATTTATTGTTAAAAGATTGAATTTGATTTTTGCAGGTCGTTAAGGAGAGAATGAAGTATGGTGGAGATAATTTTGACAGGGCAGGACAAGGGGCAGGACAAGCTGAATGCAAGGTCATTATTCCCTTATACTATGGTTCCTAATTATAATAGCTCTTCTATATGTGATTTTGTTATCACTTTGTAGATGTGCATCCTCTGATTTTCTTTTCAATGGTATATAGTCTCTGCAAGGTATACTGTCATATAATTATAATCTTTTCTCTGTTTTACCCAAAACGCAACCCATATAGCGAATGTTGGTTTGGCATGCAATTCTGAGAGGCATTCACAAGTTCCTGCACAGTAATGTTGTGTATCCAACCCTTGTCACTTATCTTGATTCTTGATCTATTTTCTTGTCATTGCAGTTTTACTAGCGTTAAGAATACATGATTTTTCATTGTTGGCTTTGTTTTATCTGTTCTGTACATGAATCAAGTATGTGTTATTATGCCAATTATGAATTATGGCATAACTATCAACCCTTTGATGCTCATCTGATGCAATAATCAACTTATCTTCCCTGCAGTATTACCTGGCATCAGGTGGATGTAGACATGGGAATAACTGTAGATTCTCGCATGGCTCAGGCAACAGCTCCAAGACTCAAATTCTCGAGTTCAACTTTTTAGGACTGCCAATTCGACCAGTATAGCCTTTATATAGAGTTCATAATTTTTATTGTTGATATATGTTTTTCATTTCAGCTTTGTTTAGATGCATTTGAGATTTTTCTTTTATAACAGATAATGAGAAATGATGAATGAAAATAATTGAATGTCTTTGTTATCAGAAGATAAAGATAAATGGACCTGTTCATTTGTTGAGCCTTGATTTCAGGGACATAAAAAGCTGATTACCCATTCAAATTGATCATGATTTGAACAATATAGCGGTTCTCAATATTCCGTTGTTGAACTGAAAGTACCTAATATCACTTGAAAGAACATGGAAGCAAAGATTTTAGTAGCTCGTGAAATTCAAAATTTACTGTCACAAGTCTATCTTTATGTCCTAATTACAAATGGTTGCTTTTTCCAGGGAGAAAAAGAGTGTCCCTTCTACATGCGCAATGGAAGCTGCAAATATGGTTCAAACTGCAGGTTTCATCATCCTGAACCTACCACAGCGGTTGGAACTGATTCATCCTCTGGATACAGCAACGCGGGATCTATTCCCTCACAACTTGTTTCCTCTTCGTCTATGTCTTCATGGTCTTCACCAAGGGCAATCAATGAGGCTTCATCTTTCACACCTGCAGTGTTCTCTGGAGGCCAGGTTGCTCCATCTCCAGATGCAGAGTGGAACGGTTACCAGGTAATTGTTCTTATTAAGCACCATCACTTGTCATATTATTCTTGCATTTTCCTCTGTGTGTTATGCAGTTCTGAAATTTCCACCTTTCCTTATTTTATACTCCAATGACAGTAAAGGTTGCATGTCGATTTAATCCGGGTTCTCCTCTCTGCTATCCTGCTTGTATGCGATATGCATGTTTTGGCTACTTGGTTTCTTTTCTCCCATTTGGTGTCTCTCCTCTCCTCTGCATTTTTTTTTTTTTTTTTTCCTTTTTCCTTTTTTTCTAGCGGTTGTTGTGGTGGTGGAGGGATAGCTTGGTGTTAGGATAGCTTAGAGCCATAAGAGAAGTCATTGGTGAATCGTCATAAAAGTTTAGAAGTCATAGAACAATGTGAGAGAACTTAGGAGCTTAGGAAGGACAAAAGTATTGGATGCATTATGCTAGTGTGTTTGCAAATATTATCTTTCCTTCTAGTGTTGGATTTTTGGGATTCTTTTTTCCTACTTTCTATTTTCCTAAAGGGGATTGGGGAAGGAAATGCCTTAGTGGCAGGCAATTGGAAGTTGCTTATGAAGTGTCCAGATTGTTGTGAAACCAATTACTATATTGTACTTCACATACAACCAACAAAGAACTTATGAAGTGGCCAGTACTTAATTTTGCTGATGATATAATGTGAATCTCAGATGTTTTGCTATCTTATATAGTTTAGTTTTTTTTTATTTTTTTATTTTTTTTTTGTGAAATATTATTGCTGATAGTTACCAAAATTCTTGGCTAGGGATCAGGCGTAACATAAGTCCCTGTAGTTGTTCTCTTACTTTAGGTCTATACTAAGACATGTGTGTTGTATCTTTAATCAAGTATTACGCTTTATTTTGAAGGTTTAATTATCCAGCAGTTAGTTTGCATAAAAGTGATGTGACCAACCAAAGTATCAAATTACTCTGCTAAAAAAAAAGGGAGTGCTTGGGCCACAAATTTCGTTATGTTGCTTAGCCAGTAGCTCATCCTATCCCAAACATTATACATATACTTACTACTATCAGAATGCTGAAAATCAGCTGTACATTTTGTACAGTGATCATTTCTTTGACTTGTTTTGTCTGTCAAAATATTTCTCTTATCTGATGTATCTACATTTTTATGACTAAAGGTAGTCAGTGTCTATGAAACTTTGGAATATCCTTTAGGAATGTATTGACATCATATCTCAGTTTCTGACTAGCTTAGGCTCGTGCCTAACATAGCTTTGATGAATGAGTTGAATATTAAAAACATTTTGTTGCTTTTTTCTGTCAATCACTTCCATCAAGATTTTGTCAAATTGTTAATGCCTAGAAAATGGTAGTGGGTGAAACTCAATCATAAAATGTGCAATCTGATGAGTCTTGGCATACTGATGCTTTATGAATAAACGGAAACCAGAATTCTAAAAAAAGTGTCATAATTAGTGTCATTTTGATGCTATTTAAGGAAATAATTCCATGAATAGGTATCATTACCCAGATGATTTTTGAATGTTAAAATAGGTCATTGTTATAAACGTTGGTTAAATTTCCGATTGAAGATGTAGAATTATCGATTGAAACAGGAAAACAAAGAAAACAAAAGGTCATTTTTCCATGTATATGTGGTAATGCATTGATGTCTTTAACCACACCTGTTCTCTGTCTTACCTGCTCGATTTTGTTCTTTTCTAATATGTTGGAGGCCCCAACCTACACACCTCAGAGGAGCTTACCCACACCCCCAGCATTTGCCATGAGCAATCTACCAACGGAGATAAGCTTTCCTATGCAACATCAGCATGATAAGGTGCTTGATGAATACCCGGAACGCCCTGGCGAACTCGAGTGCAGTTTCTTCATGAAAACTGGAGACTGTAAGTTCAAGTCTAGTTGCAAATTTCATCACCCAAAGACTCGTATACCAAAACCGAGGTCGAACTCATGTACTCTCAACGACAAAGGCTTGCCTCTTAGACCTGTAAGTTTGGTTTTTACAGTACCATTTACTGTTATTACATGGTTTTTGCGGACTATCTATTATAAATTAAACTGTATATGCTTATTTGTATTCTGAGTTTTTCTTCCTTTTTTTTTCTAAAAATTTTTTCTACCCACTACTACTACAGTTGGCAATTATATAATTAATATCTTCAGTGAATGTAATGATGTGGTTGAGGGGTCCGAAAAGCACTTGATGCAGCCCAAATTATGTTCTCATCCGACTCTTGATAATTGCAGGATCAGCCCATCTGTACACACTATCACCGGTATGGCATTTGCAAGTTTGGACCTGCATGTAAATATGATCATCCGTCGAGTTTTGCCGACTTGCCAACTCCTTTTGATCAGACATTCAATGACTCTGGTGGGTCGCACTAGAATTGGGGAATGGAAATTAATTTCCCTTACAAGTAGCTCGAGATTAGAACCTAAACTCATCCTGCTTAAACTCATTTTGGATAATTATTGCTCTTGTTTGGATGTAAGTAAACAGAGTTTAAACCTTACAAGCAGGTTTTGGTTGACTCTTACTATTAAAGCCATTTCGGTTGACTCTTACTATTAAAGCCAAATATTTTGTATCTTATGCTTTACTTGTGTTTTCCTTATCGATCACAATCTCTCTCCCTATCTCTAAGCCTTATTTGTTTTTGTGTTTGCTTGTCCCGTTTTTAGAGCCGTGTAACGAATGAGTCGCGTATGTGCTCGGTTTGTTAAGGCTTGAGCTTGCTTTGACTCGTTTAATAGTAAAGCCGGGCTTGAGCTCGTTTTAAGACTTGTTTAGTGAACGAGAGTGGGTGAGGCTTGAATGATAGTTATTTCTTATACATTTAACAAAATCCGGCTTGTGGGAAAGAGGCACATACAATTGAACATATCTTCTTCAAGTGTAGGAAATTAAGACAAGTTTGGAAAATGACACCTCTATTGGGAAGAGATAGATACTGAAAATGGGGGTTTAGTTGTGGACTCTATAGATAGGAAGGAAATTTTAGAGGCCTTGATATAGTGAAAAAAAAAAAAATGTTCGACTGATAATAAGGGCTTGAGTATATTTGAGCTCGACTCGTTTATAGCTCTACTGGTCTCGTGTGTTCATATATGCATCCAGGGGAGTGCATTTCATTTTATTTTATTTTTCCTTTTTCTTTGTTTAGTGTTATTTATTACTACTAGTGCACGGACTTCTACAAAGTAAACAATGTGGGCCAAGTAACGTTACATATGGTCCAGTTACCAGTGAAATAATGATCCAGTAAAAAAAAATATATATATATATAAAAAAAAAAAAACGTGTTTAGTAAAGTAAAAAACGTGTTTAGTTACTGGAACTATGGAAGGAACGGATAAAATATAAAAGTTGTGATAGGAAGCCAAAGAGTGATGAAGATGAGTCGCTCTCCACAAGCTACATTATTTTCTGACACCTAAAGAGTCTGTATTTGCGAATAAATGAAAGCATGTGTTTTGGGAAAGGCAATATTATTAACAGAAAATGCTACAATCCCATTATAAAATCATTCCATCGGAATTTGTAATATTAACGAGAAAAGCTACAGTCCCGTTACAGAACCATTCCGTCAGGATCTGTAACTGTTAGATCATCATGTAACCGTCGTGAATAGTTGATCTAATGGTTCCAAACTCCAACGGAATGGTTCCATAACAGGACAGTAGAATCTCTCATCATTAACCTTGGTTGGGACACGTATAAATTATAAATATGACACGTATAACACTTCACAACCATACTTGCCATTTTACTGTATATGTATTTTTTAAATTGAAGTAATATTACACTATATATACATAACATAATTGAATAGATATTTATACTTTCAAATTTCCACATTGAAGGTACGTAATTGCTTCAAGTTGCTCTCTATTTGATAGTGACGAGTCTTAAATGCGGGTGGCCAATAATTTGAGTTGAACAGCCTTTTGCCAATAGATTTTGATTATCTTGCAAAATATTAATTATTGAACAAAATTCAATAGAGTTAATCGTGAAAGAAAAGCAAGCAATTTTTTTAAGATAGCTTGATATATAGATCAATAGAAGACTAATATGTTGTTAATCTATCATATGTTTTTTTTTGAATAAAATTGTATATTTATAATAATAAAAATGTAGTTTATAATATACAATGATGTGCTTGTTTATTTTATTTTATTTTCTTAGATTGCGACAATTTTTATATGTAATTTATATACGCGTAACAAGAAATACTAATACTAATGCTCTATTTTTTGGGGAAAATTCATTACAAAATCCAGCTTTTTGATATTGTATTAATTTAAGTCTGATTTTTATTTTTTTTCACAATAAAATATGTTATAATATCACTTGTGAGTTGTCCTACATCGTTCATATATAAAAAATAGACCCACCTTATAAGTCTAATGGGCTACTCCTCCTTCCACCAATTGGTTTTGGGATGGAACCCCACTTAGGCTTCATATGGGTTTTTTCCTCTCATGGTGCGCTTCATGTTAGTGGGTCCGCACCCGTTTTCCACCAGTTTCTTATATTGTATCAGAGCCGGTTCTATATACATGGAAAATAGACCCACAAGTCTAACGGGCTACTCCTCCACGTACCCGTTTATGGGAGTCTGCTTCTTGTAGGCTTGAGGCACCCAACCAGTTGGGCTTGGGCATGTTAGTGGGTCCACACCCGTTTTCTCTCAGTTTCTTACATTGTATCAGAGCCGGTTCTATTGGGACCGTGCGATGACGTACCCATTTATATCACTTGTGAGTTGTCCTACATCGTTCATACATAGAAAATAGACCCACAATACATTGTATCAGAGCCGGTTCTATTGGGACCGTGCGATGACATACCCGTTTATATCACTTGTGAGTTGTCCCACATCGTTCATACATGGAAAATAGACCCACAAGTCTAATGGGCTACTCCTCCACGTACCCGTTTATGTGAGTTATCCCACATCGTTCATACATGGAAAATAGACCCACAAGTCTAATGGGCTACTCCTCCACGTACTCGTTTATGGGAGTCTGCTTCTAATAGGCTTGAGGCACCCAAACAGTTGGTCTTGGGCATGTTAGTGAGTCCGCACCCGTTTTCCCCCAGTTTCTTACATTGTATCGGAACCGGTTCTATTGGGACCGTGCGATGACGTACCCGTTTATATCACTTGTGAGTTGTCCCACATCGTTCATACATGGAAAATAGACCCACAAGTCTAATGGGCTACTCCTCCACGTACCCGTTTATGGGAGTCTGCTTCTAGTAGGCTTGAGGCACCCAACCAGTTGGGCTTGGGCTTCCGAATGACTCACAAGTGAGGGGCGTGTTAGAATATCACTTGTGAGTTGTCCCACATTGTTCATACATGGAAAATAGACCCACAAGTCTAATGGGCTACTCCTCCTTCCACCAATTGGTTTTGGGATGGAACCCCACTTGGGCTTCATATGAGCTTTTCCCTCACATGGTGCGCTTCATGTTAGTGGGTCCGCACCCGTTTTCCCTCAGTTTCTTACAAAATATTTACATTTTAGGTTATTCTCAATTTAAGACTCACTTGATTATTTAACTTCTCAATGTAAGACTCAATTATATTTACTTCTTGACATAAATATGTGAACCAAGTAACTTTATTTTATGATATAATTATTTGAACAAAAATATTATTTTTTTTATAATTTCTATCAAAAAAATAATATATATGTATATTTAGTAAAATTACCTTAATAAGAAAATGAATTTATGAAAATTACATTTATAAAATATTTTAATAAAGATTACTTTCAAAAATTGATAAGTGGATTTGAAAAATATATAACTGAAAATTATTTTTACTAACAATCTAAATATGTAATAAAAGTAACAATAATTTTTGAATTTAATTTTTAATTTATTAATTAACTTTTAAATTTCCATATTTATTACATATTTTAATTTACTCATAATTTTTATTACATATTTAGATTATTAATAAAATAATATTTATATTCTCTTGAAAAAAATTAGAATAAAATTTATTAGATTTTTGCGTAATTATAATTTATATCGATTAATTTCCTTATTTAAGTTAATTGTTAAATGTAGTTAATATTTTTTACATAAATATGTAAAATATATATCATCAAACATAATATTATGGTTCACATGTTTATGTCGAATGTAAAGTTAGTTTGGTCTTCCATTAAAATGTTAAATAAAAATATGAGTCTTAAAATGAGAATAAGTTAAAATTGTAAGAAAGAATAAAATTTAGGCTGTAAATTGATACAATTTCAACCATTTTTTTATATTTAATATAATATATGAGTCAATATCATGATTAAGATGGTTATTCAAATGAGACATTTATTCATAGTTTCAACCGTTCTGATGGTGTATGTGATTAATATATTAAATATTACATATTCAAAACCTCCGGTTGGTCAAAAGTTGATGATTTTACTCTACGTTTTCTTTAAAATAAATACATGGGAAACGTTACGGCCCGTTATGGTACCATTCTGTCAGGTATTTTAACCTTGTATCATCTAACTTATACTAACTACATGAGTATATAACGTTAAAAATAAGCCTTGTTTCTATATACCTGTGTCAAGTGTCAACTGCATGCTGCAGTGGCGCGTACCTTCGCTCGCGTGTACCATGTCCCGAGTTCGAGTCACCCAGGAGAATTGGGGAACCAGTATTGATCCCTCTTTTGAAAGAAAAAAAAAGTGTCAACTGCATGCTGTCACATAGTAAATGGCTTCTTAAAATTGTTAGACAAATGCGTAACCTAGAATTATATACATGAAATTATATTTATAATGTTTAGAATGTCACTTGTGAGTTGTCTCACATTGATTTGATAAAGTAAATGAGACTACTTTATAAGCCTAGTGGATTACTCATCCCATCACCAATTGATTTTGGGATGGAACTTCACTATGGTGCAACTAGGTTCACCCTCTTATGGTGCGTTTTAATGTGGGACCGCACTCTTGATGCTCCGATTATCAAAATTTGACATGATATCAGAGCGGGACTAGTTGGAGACCTGCGATGATTTAGAAAAATGTACCCGGCCTGGTTGTAGGTTTGGACTGATGACTTAGTCACAATAAGTGGGGTGCGTGTTGTCACCTGTGTGTCGTCCAACATTGATTTAATAGGGTAAATGAGTCTAGTTTACAAGCCTAGTGGGCTACTCCTCCCATCACCAACTGAATTTGGGATGAAACTTCACTATGATGCAACTAGGCTAACTCTCTTATGATGCGCTTCACAGTGTGGGCCCGCACCCCTAATGCCTCTATTATCAAAATTTGACATATATAAAAGTTAAAACGATGTGCTTACATAAAATGAAAGTATAAAACATAGTTTTTAGACATATTAAATATAATATAATGCATACATAATTATATATTATATATATAATATATAATATGAGATAAATAGTTCTAGTTTATTTTCGATTTTTCATTATTATAAACTATTGGGTTTCACTTTCAGATAGTGTTTTCCACAAGTTTTAGATCACCGTGTCATCTCATGATTGCCTTTTCTTTAAAGTCAGCCGCAACCTACTATTTTGGATATGTATTTAGTTGAACAATTTTGGTATAAAATTATAAATCAATTTGACAGATTCAGATGATGCTAAAATAATTTACCACATAAATGAGGGGGCATCCATGACCACACTTTAATTGGATAATAATCTACACATCCACGTATTACCAAGAACTAGTATTAATCATGTCTACCTACACATGTTATCAAAAATAAATAATATTATATATAAAATTTTTAATTAAAATATAATTTTATGTAATAGTATATATAACATTTATAATTAAATCGTTGTATTAATGAATTTTAGTTGGATTTTTATACTTTATTGGAGAAGAGCAATACAATTCTTTTGTCATAATTAACTCCTCCAAAAAAGAACGGGAAACAAAAAATTTTAGCATTAATGGGATAACCCCTCATTATATATATATATAATATAATATAATAATAATAATAATAATAATAATAATAATAATAATAATAATAATAATATACGGAAAAAAATAATATCATATATTTCAATGGAAATTCTGACTTATATCCCAATAGTATTGTCTCTGTTGGAGTGATTCCAACAACACTTTCGATGAAAATATTCCGTTGAAATGAATTTTTCAATGGAAATTTTGATGGAATTTGATGATTACGATGACGATTTTTCCTACACTATTACTGTAAGAATTTTCCAATGGAATATGCAATTTTCGTTAGAATTTTTATTTCCATCTATATTTCAACCGTTTGAATCGTAAAAAACCAATGAAAATTTCACCGGAAAATTCATTCTACTGTAGAAGTATTGTTAAAATTTTCGTTACAATGCATTGAAAAATTTCAACGGAAATAACATAATTGAAATATCCATTAAAATATATTTACGTTAGAATTTTTCGTCGAAATTTTATCATTTTCTATCAGTTATCTGCTAATACAATCAGTTATCAACTAATTGCCAAACAATTAAAAATGTTTTAAATATTTGGGTCACATAGGGCTTTATTTGAAGGAAGGTTTTTATGAGTTCCCAAAATATATATTTAATGTGCAAAATGATGTGTATGACAACAGATAATTAATGTGCAAAATGAGGTGCCTAACAACAGACAAGTGCAACTATGAGGTGCCTATGCATCTTGCTCTCTATGAACTTCCTAACATTTTTTTTTTCTTTCTAAAAAGTGCGCTTGGATTTGAGATATAATAATAATAATAATAATAATAATAATAATAATAATAATAATAATAATAATAATAATAATAATAATAATAATAATAAATAATCTTTCACTAGAGAAAGTACCTTTTATAAATGAGAGCATGCTCTCTGTTTTGTGTATAAATCACACTACATAGTACATATTCACTTACATCATCACTATTTCCCTATTCAAAATTCAAATGTATCAATATAACATTCATAATAAAACTTCTATTGCTACATAATTTATTATAGATAATGATATATGAAACCATAAAAAATGAATACATCCGACATATATATATATGCATATAAGAGGTTGTTTTGTTCACTAACAGTAATGTTTCCCTACCCACGGTGGACACATGTTAATATGTCAACCGCTTATGTGGCATGCACACATTGGTGATGTTAATATGTTCAAAAAAATACATCACAATGTGTGCATGTCACATAAGCAGTTGACATATTAACATGTGCCCACCGTAGATAGGGAGCTTTACTGTTGATGTGTTGTTTTGTATTATTGATTTAAATTTTTGGAGGAGGAAGTAGGGCATGCATTGCCATTTCCCAACTAATAGGTGAGGCAAAGAGTAGCAATAAATACCTACACCTGTCTACCACATTACCCACACCTACTCTAAACAAGGAACATACCCTTAGCAAAGCCTCAACTTGCATCTCCCTATGATTTGGACATCCCCATGTAAGGTAACATTACATACCCCTCTTCTATATAACCACCACACAAAACCCTAGACTAAACACACTCCACATTCCACTCCTAATATAACAATAGT
>CACSLK010027752.1:16958336-16975266 GCA_902706635.1 Striga hermonthica | reverse complement strand
CGCCGGCAGCCACCGTGAGCTGTCGCCCGCCGCCACCCGCCGCCACCTTTTCCGGTCAACCATCTCCGATCGTGAAAAACTTTATATCAACGCGAAGCTCTCGTCGACCCCGACAACATATCTGAAATTCAAAGAAAAATTCCAGCGAGAAGGCTTCCGATTTTCCGGCGAAAGCTCGTAGATCTACAAATCTCTTCAATCCTCAAATCTAAATTGTTGGCGACTCACTAGGACCCATCGAAATCTAAAGACATCCCCGTACTCCGCTCACCGAGGCGCACTTTTTTCCGGCCACCGTGGCCAGATCCGATGAACTTTTTCGGCAACCATTTTTTTCCGGCGAATGAGCACCCATCGAGCTTCCAGTTAGTATTTTTGAGTTTTTCTTGTCTTATACCATCGATTCCTTTCGTGTGGTACTTTTTCCGGTGACCGGAGTTCCCAATTTCTTATATTTCTCTATTTACGACCTCCGGCAACCATTTTCTCGACATTTCCAAGGTACAATAGCTTTATCTTTCACCGTCTTTTCATTATTTTCGTTGTGCTTAGATCACTACTCTTGTCGGAGTAGTTTTATTGGGTTATTGGAGTTAGACTTGTGTTCTAGGCACATCTTGCTGGGCGTGCCAAATTTTGTGTTGTTGCTGAATTTTTGAGTTTGTAGGATCCTACTTACGGCAAGTGCCGGTAATCGGTTCTCGCGTTGCATAAAAACGGAGTTGGTTGTTTCATGCCATGGCATGCATCGTGGAGGACCTTGAGGCCCGATATTTTGATCTTTCACGTGTACGTGTGTCTACGTCGAGTTTATGCATGCATGGTTACCATCTCTCTGAGACACACACGTATGTCCTCATCTCTCTGAGACACACACGTATGGCCTCTCTCGGTTTATGTGTTCAATGCTACACCGTTCAGATGGCTTTACTTTGACATCGATGGCTTCGGTTGATTTTCTCTATTCCCTCCGGACGACCACTATTGGACACACGGTGGGGCACCACCGTGTAGAGTACACATTTTCTTTTCTTATTTTCTCTTTCTTTCTTTGTTTTTTGTGTGTGTTCGTGTTATTTTCTTATTGTTTCTTGTATTTCATTTTTCGTTTTCATCGCATGAACTTACATGATTATGTGCTTTCTCTTATGCTTTTTGGTCACGCAATGAGGACATTGCTTTGTTTTAAGTGTGGGGGAGAGATTTTCGTGATTATCATGTTTGGGTGATATTTGTTTCGTTTTTTATGCTTTATTTTCGTTTTTGTCGTGTCTTGGACCCGTTTTATTGAGTTTTTGTGTGTTTGTGTCTCCTCTCCCGCATGAAATTCAATGTTTGTTCGATAGTCGAAATAGCTAAGTGGTAAATCGAGATTGTTGATTGGTTTCATTGTTAACGTTCTTGCCTTATGTACTCGATGAATTAGACGGTGTCCTAAAAATTGATCGATAGTTCGTTGACATTGGAACTCGCATGTAGATTCACGAAATTGTTTTGTCCCTTGTTTGTTCTCGATTGATTGTCTTGAGGCATGCTTTCCTTATGTTCGATTATCGTTGTAAACGTGTTATCTATGCACTTGTGGTACGTTTCGATTGATCTGGGATGATTATGTTATTGTACTCTTGATGTATCATTGTGTGCCACTCCCTTCGAAAAAATAAAAGGAATAAAATGTGAGTTCGCGAGGAAGTAAAGATTAGGATCCTCTTATTCTGAGCCACTTCGTGGATTAGGATAATGAGCCCGGGAAACCGGTTTAGGAAACTCGGGGAAATCTCTCGAGGTCAAACCTAGATCATCTCGTCCAGAAACCTCGTCTGGAAAGAGAAGCTCACGGAAATGAGTTCGTGAGAGTTGAAAGGATTAGTCTCCTATTGGCTCGGTTAGTCTTCTAGATAAATCGGGTAAATGAGCACAGGAAACCGGCCTAGGAGACTCGGGGACAAACCCTGAGGTTAAACCTATGTAATAATCATCGTAACGGCTCTCATTTGGAAAAAGTAACTCATTAAAAATAAAAAAAATAATATAAAAAAAGGAAAAAAAAAAAGAAAGAATGAGAGGTGGCTTATTGGTCTTATGCTTATTATTTTACATGTTTAGTAGATCATTTATGGTTTTTGCACGTATATGTAAATGAGGGAGTTTGAATCGAGTAATCATGTATAGAACAACTCGGGACAAGTTTTTGTTTTGTATGGATTCACTATGTGGGGGCCTTGTCTCGAATTGGATTTTGATTTTAGGAATAACCAGATGATAATGAGAGTTTCATTTCGTATGCTCGTTAATTTTAGACTTTTTGATTTTTCTTTTCGAACTACTTGTTATTTTGTTTGCTTGAGGACAAGCAAAGATTTAAGTGTTGGGAGTTGTTTGTTATGCTTTTGTGCTTATTTTTAGTGTTTATGTGTGTTATCGAGTCGGTTTTAGGTTTGTTTTAGTGTCGACCGATCCATTTTATCGTTGTATGTGTGTTTTTATGTCTTTCTTTTTATTTTATATTTTGGCGTACTTTTCCGTGCTTTTGGTATGATTTCAGGTTTGTTTCGAGGATGGAGAGAGAGAGAGAGAGTCATATCCCGAGAAAACGAACATTTTCGAGTCATTCGTACGAACCATTTCCAGTCGAGTATTTCGAGTCCATAGTCGAGCCCGGACGTGCCTTGACCTGCCCACTTGCGAGCCCTCGCCGAGACCAGCGACCTCGCGGACGCACACAACAACCGATCACGTGTGCGCCCCAAGCCGCGACCTCGCGGAAGACCATGCGAGCTCGAGAGTGCTGCACGTCCTGCTCCCGCGAGTTCGAGAGTCCCGCGATAGATGATCATCGCCCGCACGTTAGCTGCCCGCGCCTCGCGGATTTCCCGGCGAGCTCGAGAGTGCCACGCCTTCACGCCCACGCCTCACTCGCGACCTCGCGGAACTTCTGGCAACCTCGCGAGTGTTTTCCTGCCAACGTCCCCGCGCATGCGACCCTCCGCGACGTCGAGAGTCTGTTTCCTCCTGCGCGCGCCCGTGAGCGCCCGTGCACATCACGCCTGCGAGCTCGCGGATTTCATGGAGACGTCGAGAGTGTCTCATTTAATCTGCATTTTTCTAGTGTGTGTTTTGAGTGGGAGTATAAATATTTTTCTTCCTTTGCATTTTGGGGATCCACCACTCATTATTTCATTTTTTCTTTTTATGATCTCATGTTGTGTTTTAAGTTTGCTCTCTAGACTAAGGAGCTTATGTTATTTTTCGGGAGGTTTTTCGGCGACTTTCGTTTCTTTCAAGTTTCGAGCTTTTGTCTCCATTTTTCCTCACCAACGCAATAGAAGAATGAGTATTTAGTTTTAAAGCTCTTTACTTCGATTTTTGTCTCGTTTCTACTTATAATGTTTATTAGGGTAAATTTGAGATTGATTGATGATGGAGGGAAGGTTTGGACTTGATTGCTTGGGATGCTTGCTTGAGTAGTTATAGGGATTAATTGCTTGTCAATCTCGGTAAAGGGTTAAGACCCGATTAGGGATTATTTACTTAGGGATAGAAGGCTAGGGTTAATGATCTAGTGCTCATAGCTCGTTTATTCCTCTTTGTCGTTGATTTTCATCTCGTTGTGTTGATGACATGAAACTCCGATGGTCTAGCTTCGTCAGTTGCTCGTGATTGATATTTCCCTTAGTTAATTGCTCTCTTAGTGTCAAATCCAATCTCAAACCAATTGATTAGCATGTTTAGGATTTTATTTTCTCTTTTTGTGATTTGAACAATCAAGTAGTAGATAAAACTCCGAAGCGCCTTTTCTTTGAGAACGACCCGATCGGGTAACTCGGTTATCCTTTACCCACCAAAACTTTACTAAACACGACTTCATGGAAATTTCAGCCTATTTTTCCCAACACTTATATCTGTCCAGTCACTGTGACATCCTACCGACGTAACTGCCTCACTATCTGCGTTGTCCTCGTGCAGTGTACACATTAAATGCTGGATTAATTTCGTTTATCCTATTTTTTTATCCAACAGTCATAATCAAACTGTCCTTTTGGCTTACCCCTTTCAATCGTGCCCATCTATTTAGGCCCCGATCTAACAGTTCTGTTCGACGGTCCCTTCAACTAGCCCTTTTAATCTCGTCCGTACATTTCGACCTCTATCTAAAGTTCAGGATCAGTTAATCACTTGCGTTCTTTCTTCTTTCCTCTATAAATAGATCCCTGGCCAAATTTAACAGCCTTTTTGCTTTGCGAAAATTTCTCTACAATATAATCTCTCAAGTTTCAACAGAAGACCTACATCTTCGCCGTCCTACGTCTAAATGGTTATTTCCACCTTTCTATTTCAAGTCTCAGCCATATCGATAGTTATTTATTGTCTTATAACATCCTTTCAGCTTGTTCACAGCGTTAAAGCTCTTTTCCAACAAGCACATCTGCCACATTAATGTCTAAACCACTCACCACATATCGAACAACAACCTCTAAGATGTAACTAACCATGAAAGACATAGTTTCTATTTTCAAATCACGAGGACCCGATACACAGATTTCAAGGGATGCTTGTGATTGTATCTTGAGGTATATTTGCAATTAATTATTTGTATAATGTATCAATAGTTAAAGGAGCACTAATTAAGAAAGTAGCATCTATTCACTATGATCCAACTAATTACGCCTTGTTACACTAATTAAAAAAGGATATACATTCATTGTGATTCAACTAATTACGTCACGTTATTCTCGATTACTGAAGTAATTTTGACACGCATTGATCAATCAAACACCATAAGCTAATTGATTAATGATTATAGAATAGGGAAATGCTAAGGTCCCGTTACGGAACCATTCCATCGTGGTTTGTAACCATTAGATCATCGTGTAACCGTCAGAGATAGTTGATCTAACGGTTACAAACCCCGAGGGAATGGTTCCGTAACGGGACCGTAGCATATTCCGAAAGAATATGAGGTTCATTCCCCTGAACGTGAACGAATCAGATTCCAACGTATGACCTGGATTAGAACATACGTGCTCTCTGTTCAACAAAAGCTTCATTCCATATTCAAAGATCGTTTTCTGGAGAATAACATGGTGAATCTTATGTAGTTATTTTCAACTGCAAATTAAAAGAAGATGAACAATGGAAATAAAATTGAGACGATGTTTCTTTTTCGACAACTGATCGTTGAAATACGCCTCCCTCATCAGCCATGCAGAAGAAAGCCCATCTCCTTTCTTCCAAGCCTAAAATAAAGATTAAGATCTAAATATACGATTATATACACATAAAAATTACGAATTTCGTAGAAAGTAAAAAATTGAAAAAATAACACACCTGGCAAAATGGGAAATGAAATTGAAAAATGATTGTTTATGGATACCTTGTAAACGTGAGTCGTCGCCTTTAATTTTTTTTTTTTTTGTTTTTAAATGTTTGGATTTAGTTTTTTTCTAAAAATTTTCAAAATACATATAAGTGGATATTCAGAATTTCTTTAAGAAAAATTAATTATTATAATAATTCTAATATTTTAGGCGAGAATTGTAGTAATTCTTTAGTTACTATTTTATACTTTTTGAGTTGTTTCGGTATATATTAATAAATTAATAAAATCATATTCAACTGTTACCAACTAAATTTTATGTGGAAAATCTACTTGCAAGTACCCTTCGATGTCAAACTAAATTGATTGGTTTTAGCCCAATGTTCTAATTCGTCAAAAGATCTAAAGAAAATCAAATATTAATATACAAAATATATATATAAAAAAATATCTATATACAGTTACATAAGCAAATCCTCATTTTTTTTTGGTTATTAATCCCATTATTATTATTATTATTATTATTATTATTATTATTATTATTATTATTATTATTATTATTATTATTATTATTATTATTATTATTATTATTATTATTATTATTATTATCCTCCTTATATATAAATTCCGAATGCGCTGAGCCTACGTGGCTGCTTCTGGTGCTTCGGAATCTTATTTGGCGAAGAATCATGTTTCGTAATTAGGTTTAAATGAATAATATTGATATATTAATAATTAATTATCTAGGTTCGGAAAATATTGATTTATATTCTTATATATAAAAGGTATTTAAAAGGTAAGTGTCATAAGAAATATATAATAATATATATATATATATATTTTTATAAAAGGTATTTAAATTTTCAAACTATTTTTTTCTTATTAATTTTAGATTTTAAGAAAAAAATTAGCAAGCACCCGTGTAATACACGGGTGCTAGTTATTATTATTTACCTAAAATTGTGTAGAATCCTTTTCTATTATTAAACAAACCATGGAATACTAAACGACACACCACCCACCCACCATAGAAGGGTTTGTTTTTACCAGTTCGTTTCAACTCTTCTTGAAATTCAATTCAACCATCTTCACCGCAGTCGTTCGTGACAGCTCACTTTTCTAAGGTTTGCCTTTTGTATTTTTTTCATTTTTTTTTTATGCCTCTATGTGCGTACCTTTCCCTTTCTTCTTTATTCATGAAGCTTTGGTCGTTTTTTAATGGCCACGCTTTGTGTATGTATGTTTTCACAGACATTGAGTTCAATCTGTATGTGTATGTTTTGAGCTGCTTGTTTTAGTCGTGATATGAATGCTGTTCAAAAATATATGATTAAAAGCATTGGAGAAGGTGTAGAAAGATTTTCTTAGTTGATTTCTAAGAATGAGTTTTAAACTAGTATCCAATTTGGTGGCACTTGTCCATTGCAAATCGAGGTGGAAGAGTCATTGTTGAGAATTCTACTGGCATAGTGCTAATAATGGACTAGATCAAAATGGCTCGATTAAAGTCTAGTGCTTCTTCTATTAGTGACGTTTCTAGAAAAAAAAATATATCAAATGACGCGATGCACCTTGGGTCGCTACGGAAACAGTCTCCTTGTATAATTATAAGGGTAAGGTCTGCGTACAACTGACCCCAACCAGTTGGGAATATACTGGGTATGTTGTTGTTGTTGTTGTTGTTGTATCCAATTTGGTGTCACATGTTACTTGAGATGGGCCGGGGCCCGTTTGATGACCCTAAACTCCAATCACAAATTTAGTTATGGTTTAGGATCTGATGATGTATTTGTAAATGATGAAGTAAATTATTTTTCTCCAGTCACATTCTTGGTTCATGATCTTGCCTGTTGAGTGTTTTATGAATTTCCTCTCAATGCGGTAACTCTCGTGTCACAGTCCGTATGCACATAGAATGTAAGATCATAAGAATGCTTCTTTGTAGGTGTCAAATTGAAGCACAATGACGGCGAGGATGGCTCGTCGGGGCATAGCACATGATGAGAGTGAAAAAGGATCAGACAAGATGCCTAAGAAGCGTCGATTTATTAAAATCATGTTTGGCTTTGATTTCTCAACATATTTGGTACTGTCTCATTCTGTTTCAGTTCCTTTTCTTTTGTCCATTGTCTTCTCTTATATTGGATTCTTTGGTTTGTTGTTGTAGCTTGCAATGTGAGTTGGTGGTAATTGTCACGTTCTTCTCTTTGTACGGACAGTGTTAAAACATATTAGATTACACTTATATGTGACTCGGACGTGCGTAATCTGACAAAATCTAGTAAAGTTAAATTCCACTACAAATCACAATCTCGTGTAAATATGGGCCTGGTAAGCTCTTAATATTTTGCTTTGTAAGTTGTAAGAAACCATGTACTTTCTTCAATTTTAGTATTGCTACTACTTTTGCATAGCAAGTACCCCATGATGTCCAATTTTTTTTTTCGGTTAAGTAGTTTTTTTCACTTAAGGTAGGGCATTTACATCTTGTTCTATTATTAGCTTTCTCTACATAGATTAGAAGGTCTTGCCACTAGAAGGCGTCGTGTGACCTTGTCTTGAATGACTGTTGTCCTATCCTAAATATTTGTGTGTGTACAACTTTCAACTTTTTTAGGATCCATTTTGATTCAAAGCTCCTTTTACCTAAATGAAAACTCAATATTTAATGAAAGCTCAATAAATGCGACAGATACTTTGTTGGAAAAATATGTCACCTGCTAGTGTATATGATTACTAAAAATAGAACCTGTTGATTACTTAACCAATTTTAATATTTTAATCTTCAAACTAAGTTGTTATGCATTTCAATTGAGCCCAAGGTGTGTATAAATTAATTGCGTATCTAATAAAATCCCATTGCACATTTTCCATGTGTTCTTTCACCCTTAAAAAGTTTCCCGTACTAGTAAAAGTTTAAACTATTCAGTTGTTAAGAGTTAAATGTCACGACTTCATGAGGATACTCGAAGGATGATGTCGCTTTGTGTGTATTTCGTCAAGCATCATAATAATGTAGGTGAATTCACCAGATATACATGTCATGGGGTTCTTATTATGATGGACATGATTGATTATTGCTTTAAGAATTATGTGGAAATAATTATATATTACCCTTTTGTTCTGTTTTTCTTTTCTTTCTCTCTCTCTATTTCTTTAATATTTCGATTATTTGTAGCCCCTGCCTCCCAGTTTTGTTAAGTCAGTGAAACACTTGGCGGATCAAGAAATTCAAATTGAGGATTCGAACGGGCTCCAGTGGTCTGTTAAACTCGCAGAAGTTGATGGCTCCCTTTCGTTGAACGAGGGTTGGAACAAATTCTTTCTGGACCACAGCCTGAGAGAAGGATACATATTGGTGTTTGAGTATGCAGTCGACGGTCATTTCACGGTGTATATATTCGGGCAGCCTGCTGTTGAGATTACTGACTTCGACAATGTGAGCCCCAAGAACAGAAAGCGGGTCAAAACGTACCCGGACCCGGTTTCCCCGGACAAACCATTGTTAAAAAAAATTGTGCAGCCGAGGGAAAAGTCGGGACCGAATGACTCTGTGGCCCCCCGATCAAAAACCAGAACTTGCAAAACTCGCTCTAAGGAGGCAGATGGCAACATGATGAGGCCAAGTTGTGAGTTACCTACTGCGGGCTCGGAGAATAAGATTGGCATGATCAATCGAGATACCGAAAGCTGTGGAAGAAAAGAGAAGGACATTTTGTATGACCCGTCATGTCTTGAGACGGGAAAGAAAACTCCCGCCAAATGTGTCACTAAAATTACTGATAAGCTTAACACAAATGCGGATGGTAACAACACTCAAATAAATGCGAGCCGTACGGATGGGGTAAAAAAGCCTTTGGATGTTAGTGCAGGCCCTTCTCGTACTGCACAGAAGAAAGTGGATGTTAACAGGAATGCCAGTGAGAAATTTACCGGCACAGTTGAGAAGGCTCCTGAAAAAAAGCGATCCCCTTCTCGTGCTGTGAAAACAGATGTTAAAATGAAGAAGAATGCTACTCAAATGGCTGGAGATCATGTGGAAAAGATCAACAGTGATTCTAGTGATATTTTAGCTGATATGAACCGTGTTACTCGTTCTGATAAAGGTAACCTCAGCGGGAAAGTGCGGGAAGACGCTTCAAATCCTCCGAATGGTGAGCTGAACTTGTTTATTTTTTATTTTTTTTCTTAAAATATTATCACAGATTGTATGTAGTTTATGTACCTTGTTCTATTGTATTCCTTATTAACAAGTGATTAGTCTTCTTCTATAGACTGTTCTGAGAGGGGAATTGCTGGAAAACGCAAATATCTTGAACCTACGATTCCGAGTGAAGAGCTTGAAAAATTGTGTGGTATGTTTTATTTTATTTTTTCTATGAACCTGCAGTTCATCTCATGGTATCTGTGGCATAACTTGTATTGATTGGTTTAAAATTTGGTACAGGCAAACGGCGTATAAAACAGGAGCAGGTTGGGCCTAAAGGTAAGGCTTTCCTGGATTATGATGTGGTGGAAAATGCTTGTTTTAGTTCTACTAATTTGTTTGAACTAGATTGAGAATTATAATTTTTCTTGGTAATTGCATATGGAGTCTTGTGTGAGAGCTTAGCGTTAGCAGGTGTATGCAAAGATCATTAGTTGTCTTTTTAAATTGAAAATTGAAAGTGCCAATTACAAGGCAAAATGATCAAATGCTCTTTCCTCCGGTAAAAGGTGAACCTGATCTGGCTGATGAGGCAGTGCCATCGAGTGGTATAAGTCCGTTTACAGCAAAAGTCGAGAACAAATCATATCTGGTATGCTATTTGTTGACAACGTTATTTACTTATTTTCTTTTACCTGCATTTCATTATTGGAGTTCAGTGCACATACAGCATTGTCATCTGTTTGCTCTATTTTTATTTTTTTTTTTTTCTATTTAATTCCGTGTTCATGCATTATGTTGTGTTATATCAGTTGGTATTAAAATTGAAACGTATTCTGTAATGTATGTTGCTCACCTTGTCAATCTAACCACGTCTCAATGTTACCATTCCTAAAGGAGATTTGATTTGGCTAAAAAATTTCATACAAAACCTGTTTTATTCTTGGCTCATTGTTACATTAAAAGGGCTAAGCTTTAATTCTCCATGTAAGTCCTACTCCAAAGATAATCCAAGGCATAGATTATTGACACATAGGATTTTGAAGCCCTTTTAGGTTCAAGAAACTCTGAATTTATATATAAGGGGCGATTTCTCGGTCCCCAAGATGACTGCATTATTTTATTAACCTTGAAAATTTAAATGGAGGCACTAGGGTTTATGCAACTCTTCAGTTTCATTGTACCATATAATTAGACAGGTGTAAATGTGTAATCGTTTCTATGAAACAATATACGGCTCCGTAGAGCTCTACTGCTGATATTATATAACCTACCAAATTTAACCATCCAATGCATTGGGGATTGCCGAATTAGCAATAGGGCTCCACAAAAGGAGCCCTATCTGATTTTATAGAAAGCAGGTGTAACTGTGTAATAACTAGGAAACCACTGTAAACTGTGTAATTTCGTATTTTTCATTGTTAAACATACTGATTTTTTCTCCTTTGAACATTGGATTTGTGCTCGACACGTTGATGAAATCCCTATTAGTTATCTTTCCATCTTACCCTCATATTTATCTGATTTCTAAATGATGCTTGTGTTAGGAGTTGCCCGTACAAATTCCATCAGTAAAGAAAGATAAAGGAAAGGTTGTGTACATCAGAGGCTCGTCTGGAAAGATCTGGCCAATGATCTACCCTAATACACTAAAATCTGTGAAAGCATTGGTGGGCAACTGGACCAGATTTTGTGAAACAAATGGCATAAAGCCAGGGGATGAGTGCAGGTTCCAACCTGAAAACGAGAAGTTCTGCTGTTATAGAGTTGACGTTATGAACAAGTGATGAATGCAGTTATGCAGGTTTGCAAAGATGAATCCAGCCTTTAGAGTTTTTGTTGTTTATCATTATAAAGATTGGTAATATATTTGCTGTAATCGGGAGATCTCTTATGCTGAGTTCCAAGGGGAAGAACCTCTCTTGTGTAAGTTGGTGATCGTGCTTGAAATGACGAATCTCGTCCATCTCTCTCCTTCTCTCTTTGACGATTGTTGTTGTGTTGCTTCATTTGTTTTGGTCTCTTCTTAAGAGTATTTTGTATGAATATACTAGCAATTGATTAACATTTTCCTTTGTTTTGTTTCTGTTTCACTCTGTGTTCATTCAAAATCAATAATATGCAATTGGAAACTGATGAAAACTAGTGGAATGGAGGATTTGATACTTGCCTATATTGATGGTTCCAAGTATTTTCCACTTTTCAATAATAATAATAATAATAATAATAATAATAATAATAATAATAATAATAATAATAATAATAATAATAATAATAATAATAATAATCCTCCCTATATATAATTCCCGAATGCTCTGAGCCTACGTGGCTGTTTCTGGTGCTTCGGAATCATACTTGGCGAAGAATCATGCTTCGTAATTAGGTTTGAACAAATAATATTGATATATTAATAATTAATAATCTAGGTTTGGACATTCCATAAATATTATTTATGTAACTTAGGTATTTTAATATCACTTCTACTAATATAACCCTTTAATTATTTGTAACTAGTACAACACCCGTGTATTACACGGGTGCTTGCTAATTTTTTTTCTTAAAATCTAGAATTAATGAGAAAAAGTAGTTTGAAAATTTAAATACCTTTTATAAGAATATATATGTTATTATATATTTATTATGACATTTTTTATTTGTGCAACTTAATTGTGTTATATTATACTATTTTTTTTAACTTACAATATATAACTACATTACATATAAATATCTCAATTGAGAAATAATTTTATTTTTCTAATGAATTTTAATAAAAATTATTATTTTTTTATTATTATATAGATAAATATAATTTATTTATTTCATATATACAATATGGATGTCAAATCGAAGATCATCAAAAGATGATTAATTTGATATATTATATATCTAAAACCGATAAGAAATACAATAGTTATCAACTTTTAAAATACATTTATAATTCAATAGCTTATTGAAGGAAACAAATCAAAATTCAGGGATATATTAGTCACTTAGTGCCTCATTATGTAAAATTACAAAGAATTAAAGGGTTATATTAGAAAAAGTGATATTAAAATACCTAAGTTAACTAAATAATATTTATGGAATACCCGAACCTAGATTATTAATTATTAATATATCAATATTATTTATCTAAACCTAATTACGAAGCATGATTCTTCGCCAAATAGGATTCCGAAGCACCAGAAGCAGCCACGTAGGCTCAGCGCATTCGTGAATTATATATAGGGAGGATTTTACAGGCAATAAGTGACTAATATATCCCTGACTTTGATTTGTTTCCTTCAATTAACTATTGAATTATAAATTTATTTTAAAAGTTGATAACTTTTGTGTTTCTTATCGGTTTTACATATATTATATATCAAATTAATCATCTTTTGATGATCTTCGATTTGACATCCATATTGTATATATGAAATAAATAGATTATATTTATCTTTATAATAATAAAAGATAATAATATTTATTAAAATTCATTAGAAAAATAAAATTATTTATCAATTGATATATTTATTTTTAATGTAGTTATATGTTGTAAGTTAAAAAATTATTATAATATAACAAAGGTAAGTCGCACAAATAAAAAGTGTCATACTATATATATAATAATATATATATTTTTGTAAAATGTATTTAAATTTTCAACTACTTTTTCTCATTAATTTTAGATTTTAAGAAAAAAATTAGCAAGCACCCGTGTAATACACGGGTGTTATACTAGTAATAATAATAATAATTCAATTTCAAATGCAATTAATCAATAACGATATATATGTTTAAGGGCCCAGGTTAGGCAATTTTCCCCACCGCATAATACACAACTTCCCTCGTAATTTAGAACTAGACAACAGTGTTGTAAACTAATCGAACCGAATCGAACCGAACCAAGCTTAAGTAGTTCGAGTAATATTCGAGTTTGTTCGAGTTCGTTCATTTAAGCCTAATTTATGTTTGTTTTTGTTCGTTTATTTGTTCGTTTCGTTCATGTTTGGCTCGTTTAGTTGAACAAAATTATTTGAACTTTTTGAACGTTCGATTAGCTCGAATTGTTTTAATTGTTCAATTATCAAGACTTAAAAATTACACCAACCATCTTTTATCGATGAATAATCATAATCAATCCATAACATCTATATATATATATAATTGCTGGCCTATAGAATTTAATAAAACATTTAATAAAACCTCCATTCATTTTCCCGCTCATTTTTTTAATTAATGTAGAACCGTTACATTTTACATTAATAAGGTGTAATAATAATTTTAATATAATTTATTTACTACTAACACTAATTGATTACAACTTTACATTAAATAGTATGTGGAAGTTACATACTTGTAAAAAATTGTATTCCAATTTTTTTCTTTAAAATATTTTTTCTAAAATAAAATATTTATGTTCTTTTTAAGCGATTTTTATCTAATAAGTTAATTGGCATGAGTGTCATAATTAAACACCTTAAAATCACATAAACAAATGCTATAACAATGATAAAAATAATTGTAATACTTTTCTAACTAATTAATTGTATGGTCTCTCTAAATTACTAAATTGTATTAGCCATTAAAATTTATGGCATCAATATAAAGATTCATACATAAATTAAATAAATTATATTTACATTACACATTTGCATGTAGTCCAAATTTAAAATGTAATACATAAATTATTTAATATAAAATTTGTATATATTGTATACATAAATATAATATATAAATTTTTATTTTCTTTGTGCATGTGCACAGGATGAATACTAGTTTAGTAAGTAAAAACAAACTGATAAGTCAATTACTAAATATAAACAAGTTGAATTCCAACAAATTACAATCATAATATAAACATGCAGTACTAATATAAAAACAACATAAAGTTCATGAAAAAAGTCTGATACAATAAAGCATAACTAGTATGTAACTTGTGCGATGCACGGGCTAGTACATGTTTTGGAAAAAATTAAAAAATTAAAAGGTCATTAATTAATAAGTTATTATAATACGTATGACATTCATAAAGTAAATATAAAATCGTCATTGGTAAAAAGTTCTACATTATTAAAAACCTCCTTATATACAACGTTATTAGTTTAATTATTGGGTAACTCATCGTCCCCACAAACTAATATTTTCAACCCCTTCCTATTAGTAACACGTGAAACAACGACGTATAACTAGCCATGACTAAAAACAGGTTTTTCCAAGAACAGTTCAACATGTGATAAGACTGATCCTGACTCTTGTTTATGGTCATGGCATAGGAAACCATAAGGGGAAATTGCCACCGCTGGAACTTAAACGGAACCCTAACATCAGAAGGAGTTATGTTCATCCGAGGAATCAAACGTGTGCCATTACACAGACCCATAGAATTGTCCATGTTTCGCAACAACATGACCGAAGTTCCTATCTTCAAATGCAACTCATGGTTCGGCGTTCCCGAACACTTAATGCTATTCGAGAACTCAGGTGTGTGGAGAACAGCCAAAAAGCCATTGCCGCAATCCGACTTAAAGGTACTGTCAGAGCTCAAATATGCACGACCTTCAACAGAATTCATATCCGACATTTATTGATTGATAGACTCAACGACCTCCAAAGTAGGCGCTAATATAGCTCTGTCCTTCAAATAACTTAGATCGTCAGTTGCATTTTTGAACATTGGATAGGTACTTTCGACGATTGTATCAATTGGATCATCTGAGGTTTTCAATCGTATATCCTCTGGAATGTCAATCGCGGCACAACCGTCGTTTGATCCTTCTACAGTCCCATCTCCCAATGCTCGCAATCCACTCAGCAAATGTTGTTATCTCATCACGTTCGTCTGCATCTGAAATGCTCTGAAGACGCACGTTCTTTGTATGTCGCAACACAATACAATTTCTCCAAATGTCGGAAGAATTAATAGCTGCGTTCACAATGTCCTGACGACTCCCCTTTGGAATCACTTGAAGTATTTGTCGAAAGTCTCCACCAAATACAACAGGTTTGCCTCCGAATGGCTTGTTACTGTTGAAAGGGTCAAATGCTCCCATAATAGCCTGCAATGATGTTTGGACAGCTTCGAAGCAATGTTTGTGCATCATCGGCGCCTCGTCCCATATAATGAGAGAGCATCGTATTATCAGTTCCACAAGAGGACTTGCCTGGTCAATATCGCATGATGAATTCTCATGAATACTCAGCGGTATGCGAAATCGAGAGTGTGCAGTTCTTCCACCAGGCAACAAAAGAGACGCTATTCCACTTGATGCGATACATAAAACAATTTTACCCTTCGATCGTAACCCTGTAGACAACGTTCTCCACAAGTAGGTCTTCCCAGTCCCGCCATATCCGTATACAAAAAATACACCACCATTAGCAGAATCAACAACGTCCGTGATCTTTGAATAAACAGTCTTCTGCTCGTCGGTCATTCTACTAAGAAGTGCTTCGTGCTCTACAGATAAAGCCTTCCGACCGTAATTTAGCTCATCCAATATTAAGCGATTCGAAGTAGAGTCACTATGATCTCTAACTGGATAAGGCATGGATGAATAATCACGAAGACTTGTGCCGCGCCTTCTTAACAACGTCTCAATTTCGCTTAGGGTGAGATTCTTTATAACATCATCACTGAGCCGCAAATCTAATTTATCTCTATTTTTTTACATGGACGCTGTGAATGTAAAATAATGGTGGTACTGAATGTTCTTTTATACAACTTTAATTGTGTATAGTTTTATTTCCTATTTTTTTATGCCGCTTTATAAAAATAAATCCATGTAGATACATCCATATATTTTGCCAATTTACATAAAGATATCAAAGTATTAAATGAATAATATATTTTCTATTTGAAAGCAAGAGATTCTAAATTCCATATTGCTGAAAGATATCAAAGTATTAAATGAATAATATATTTTCTATTTGAAAGCAAGAGATTCTAAATTTCATATTGCATATGTAATTACTGAAATTGGAAAAAAAAAAAACGGAAATATAATGAGAGTATGTTAAGTAGGTAATATAATTCCGCCCAACACATCATATAAGAGCATATTGTTTTGGATTTTCATTACATATCATAAAAGAAAAAAAAAAAACGGAAAAACATATCTAATATAATTAGGCAATAATTATTGAAATCTTGTTAAGTTACTATATGTAGGCAATAATTAATATTTTTGGCGGGAAAAGATTACTAAAAGTGAATTAAGTTAATTCTTATTATATATTAATAGATATTTGCAACTATTGATTCGATCAAACATCGTCGGCTCATCAACTTATTTCCTGCAAACAATTTATTGTTGGAAAAATCAGTTATAAAACTTGAGTTTGACCCGGTTTTGACTGAATTTTTTATGGCGAAATATTTAATTTGAGTTGAATTAAATATTGTAGAAAAATTCTACGTTCCGAGTAGATACTCGTGGTATATTTATTTTCTCAAAACTGATTTTCGGTGAGTGAGAAATAAA
>CACSLK010027752.1:16909457-16947346 GCA_902706635.1 Striga hermonthica | reverse complement strand
TTATGGGAAGAATTCACCAACTCCGAGACTTGAAAGACTATCTATTTTTACGTGATTGTTGTAATTTTCTATTTTATCTTGTGTGTCGTAATATTTAAATTTTCATTTTGCATGTTGTAATTTCTAATTTTATCATGTGTGTTGTAATTTTTAATTTTTCATCTTGTGTCTTGTAATATTTAATTTTATTTTTGTGGCGAAATTTCAATTTTTAATGAATATTTATTTCTCCCATTTTATTATGCATAATTAATTTTAATTACATAAAGTCCAAATTGAATTTAAAATAATAGTGTGGTTTAATTTGCAAAGTTGTAAAATAAGTGGGTAGTATTGAAAAATTATAAAAGTTGGTGTAAAAGAGAATATTCTGGGAATATTCTTTTGGGTTTGAGAATGAGTTTTTCGGTTGGAGATGAATTACTGCAAAATGGGATAGTTACTGCAAAATGGGTTTGAGTTTGAGTTTTTCGGTTGGAGATGGCCTTAGAGAAAATCAAACTTCTTCAAATAGAAGTTCCTCTTCAGGATCTTACACACACACGAAAAAAAAAAGAGAAAGAAAGAAATGAGAACATAATAGTAATATTCAAATAATGATACATATAACATCTTATATTAACAATATTAACCCGATTATGGTGATTCTGAAGTCCATGGATACTTCATACCCAATCTTATATTAACATAGAAGCACGATGATTATTAATCACTCTTCCGCCGAAACTGAAAGTGGACTCGGAAGCCACAATCGTAATAAGAATAACTAATATATCAGCCGCTATCTTAGATAATCTAGGTTACTTAATTGATTTACCATCCACTAATCAAGAGCATTGAATTGGCAAGTTGAATCACAAAGCAAGATATCTTCCTCAACGTAAGCATTCAAATCAGATTTCAAAGGCTTTATCCCCACCCCCCAAATGAGTCAAACGTGGACTTCCCGGTAACAACAATTGTCCCATTTGACTGTATCACCCCGTTCGAATATTGATTTTTTTCGATTATTGAATTATCGTAATTCCCAATTAAAATACCAGCGACTTCCCAATTAAAATAGGACTACACCAGAGGTCAGCATTGAGCCCTTATTTATTTGCTTTGGTGATGGATGAGGCCATAAGGGAGATACAAGGTGATATCCCTTGGTGTATGCTCTTTGCTGATGATGTGGTGCTAGTTGAAGAGAGTAGGGCAGGGGTAAATAGGAAGTTAGAGCTGTGGAAGGAGGACACATTAGAGTCGAAAGGCTTCAGACTTAGTAGGACGAAGACCGAGTACATGACGTGCGCTTTCAGCATGGCTACTCATGATGATGGTGACGTTAGCCTTGACGGGCAAGTGGTGGCCAAGAAGGGACTTTCCGGTATTTAGGATCGATGCTACAAAAGGATGGCGACATTGATGAAGATGTTAGGCATAGAATTACAGCCGGTTGGTTGAAATGGCGTCAAGCTTCAGGCGTTCTCTGTGATAAGAGGGTGCCACAAAGGCTAAAAGGTAAGTTCTATAGGACGACGATTCGCTCGGCGATGTTATACGGTGCTGAATGTTGGCCTACAAAAAGACAACATGTCCAACAACTAAGTGTAGCAGAGATGCGGATATTGCGTTGGTTTTGCGGGCACACAAGAAGGGATAGAATTCGAAATGAGGATATTCGAGATAGGGTCGGGGTGGCTCCAATTGAGGAGAAATTGGTTCAACATTGGCTGAGGTGGTTCAGACATGTCCAACGGAGGCCTCCTGATGCACCTGCATAGGGGAGTTCCACAGCGGGCCGATGTTGTTAAGAGAGGTAGAGGTCGGCCTAAACTCAGTTGGGAAGAGTCGGTTCAGAGAGACCTTAAAAATTGGAATATCTCCAAGGATTTAGCGGTGGATAGAAGCGCTTGGAGGCTAGCGATCAACGTGCCGGAACCGTGACTTTTGCTCCTTTCTCTTTTGCTCCAATCTTTTCCTTTTGTGTTGTTTTTGTTTTGTTTTGTTTTGAACTTTTTTTTTACCACTGTTTCTATTGGGTTTCATCTCTAGCCTACCCCACCTTGTTTGGGACTAAAAGGCTTTGTTGTTGTCGTATTGAATTATCGTAATTATTTTATTTGGTGTATTTTCAGTAATTGCTCGACACACCTCGTTTGCACTTATTATATTTAATTGGATATTCATGTCTAATTAATATAATAAGTCGTATAATGCAATTATATTTATTATTCGACGTCAATCGAATTGTTCGATTTTCCTCGGATATAATCATCGACTGAATTGGAGTTTATTTCCATCCCATTTGTATTATTTTTGGCCCAATGATATTGGTTAGCCCATTTGAATTAAAAAGGATCCTGCAACCCTTCTTTTCACGAAGTATGATCGAATATCTCCATTTGAAAGCCAGTTGCGATTTTTGCGAGAGATTTTCTATCACGATCGACCCCTCCCCTTTGCTTAAGTATTGTCCAGATTTCCATTTTTCCATCTTCATCAAATCGATCGAGAATTTTTTTTTTCCCCATGCTCTGATACCAAACTGTAACGCTTGATTATCAGTTGGTATTACTCTGAAGGTTATCGGGTCTAGTTCTCTTATTCATGTTATGAGCAATGACATAAGTTTCATAAAGCTCATATTAACTATTTTTTAACCAACTCAATGTTTACATCTGAAGCATCTTCATAAAGTACGAGAAAAGAAAAATTAACGTAAGTTTTTATCACATATTCAAAATGGCACTAAAAGAGAACAACAAATTACATTCTCCCTAATATTTGTCAAACTTGGAAGTTATCGCTTGTGCCACAACTTTTATATTCGAAGAACAATACCGCTACATACCCCTCCAACTTATACCGCATCAATTAACTCCCTGACGTGTCAATATAAGTCATTACTTTTTTTTCTTAATTCTGTCCAAGAAAAATAAGACTTTTTTTAAGTTGAGTTAATTATAAAAAATTGTATCCGTAACCTACCGTCGTAACCCCTAACTTTCACTATCTACATCCATAACCTACAAATATATTGTGCTTCTCTGCCACAACTTCCATTGCTATCAGGTATGTTTACGGTTCCACAACTTCCCCATCTCTTTTTTTTTTTATTTACATTATTATACTATTTTGATTACAATTTTAGAGTTTAGAATTTGGTGTACACAACAATCTACATACGGGTACTGTTGTTGATATATATCAATTTATCTTATTATATTAGTTTTTTTCTAAACTTTTTTAGATATTAATTAGAACTTACTGTTTCAAAATAAATGTTAATTGTTATTATGTCTACTAATTTGAGGATTTTAAAATTAATCTATGTGTGTTTAATTTTATGTTGGTAATCTTTAACATTCTATGATTTTTTACTCGTACAGAGAATGAATGAAAATGAGATTATTGAAGAACCCAGACTAGGGATGGTTTTTGGATCTCAAGAAGAAGCATATTCATATTACTTCAATTATGGGATTCAAAAGGGGTTTGGTGTGATGAAAAGAAGTTCAAAACGAGGAGATGATGGTGTTGTTAGATACTTTACTTTTGCATGTGTTAAGAATGATCAGAAGAAAAAATCTACGGGAAGAGCTCATTTGCCTCCAAACTTTCAACTAAAACGAGTTGTAAAGCGAAGATAAGATTGACATTGTGTGATGATGGGAATATTCAAGTGACAACAGTTCATCTTGATCATGACCAAATGTTAAGCCCCAGAAAAGCACGCCATTTTCGATGCAACAGAAAGATAGATGATTGTGTGAAAAGACGGCTCGAAATAAATGATGAAGCTGGGATTGGTGTGAGTAAGAACTTTCATTCTCTTGTTGTTGAAGCTAACGGATATGAGAATGTTACCTTTAATGAGAAAGATTGTCGCAACCATATCGAGAAAGCAAGAAGAAGTAAGCTTGGTGTTGGAGATGCTGAAGCAGTTCACAAGTATTTTGCCCAAATGCAAGAAATCGAGAAATAATTTCTCTGTCACGGACATAGATGAGGAATCTCGTATTAGAAATTTGTTCTGGGCAGACGGGCGAAGTAGGGCTGCTTATGAAGCTTTTGGAGATGTGATCATGTTTGACATGACTTACCTAACTTTTTTACCTCATCAATTAACTCCTTGACGTGTCAATATAAGTCATTACTTTTTTTTTTCTTAATTCGGTCCAAGAAAAAGAAGAATTTTTTTAAGTTGAGTTAATTATAAAAAATTGTCTCCGTAACCTACCGTCGTAACCCTGACTTTCACTATCTGCATCCATAACCTACAAATCTATTGTGCTTCTTGGCACAACTTTCATTGCTATCAGGTATGTTTACGGTCCCACAACTTCCTCATCTTTTTTATTTATTTACACTATTATACTATTTTGATTACAATTTTAGAGTTTAGAATTTAGTGTACACAACAATTTACATACGGGTACTGTTGTTGATACATATCAATTTACCTTATTATATTAGTTTTTTTCCAAACTTTTTTTAGATAGTAATTAGAACTTACTGTTCAAAATAAATGTTAATTGTTATTATGTCTACTAATTTGAGGCTTTTAAAATTAATCTATGTGTGTTTAATTTTATGTTGGTAATCTTTAACATTCTATGATTTTTTACTTGTACAGAGAATGAATGAAAATGGGATTATTGAGGAACCCACACTAGGGATGGTTTTTGGATCTCAAGAAGAAGCATATTCATATTACTTCAACTATGGGATTCGGAAGGGGTTTGGTGTGATGAAAAGAAGTTCAAAACGAGGAGATGATGGTGTTGTTAGATACTTTACTTTTGCAGGTTTTAAGAATGATCAGAAGAAAAAATCTACGGGGAAGAGCTCATTTGCCTCCAAACTTTCAACTAAAACGAGTTGTAAAGCGAAGATAAAATTGACATTGTGTGATGATGGGAATATTCAAGTGACAACAGTTCATCTTGATCATGACCATTTGTTAAGCCCCGGAAAAGCACGTCATTTTCGATGCAACAGAAAGATAGATGATCGTGTGAAAAGACGACTCGAAATAAATGATGAAGCTGGGATTGGTGTGAGTAAGAACTTTCATTCTCTTGTTGTTGAAGCTAACAGATATGAGAATGTTACCTTTAATGAGAAAGATTGTCGCAACCATATCGAGAAACAAGAAGAAGTAAGCTTGGTGTTGAAGATGCTGAAGCAGTTCACAAGTATTTTGCCCAAATGCAAGAAATCGATAAAAAAAAATTTCTATCATGGACATAGATGAGGAATCTCGTATTAGAAATTTGTTTTAGGCAGACGGGCGAAGTAGGACTGCTTATGAAGCTTTTGGAAATGTGATCACATTTGACACGACTTACCTAACTAATAAGTATAAAATGCCTTTTGCTCCATTCGTCGGCGTGAATCATCATGGGCAATCTGTATTGTTTGGTTGTGGGTTGCTGACAAATGAAGGCACAGAATCATTTGTGTGGTTGTTCTAGTCGTGGCTAAAGTGCATGTCTGGTTTTCGTCCTAAAGGTATTATCACTGATCAATGCAACTCTATGAAAAATGCGATTGAAATTGTTTTTTGTGATAGTACTCGACACAGATTGTGTTTATGGCATATAATGAAAAAAATTCCAGAAAAAATGAGTGGATATTCCAACTATGAGGACATCAAGAATTTCATGCAAACAGTTGTTTATGATGCCCTCACTGAAGATGAGTTTGACAATGGATGGTCAATGATGGTTGATGGCTATAATCTTCATGATAATGAATGGCTGCAGAGATTATATGCTGATAGAAAACGTTGGGTTCCTGCATATGTGAAAAGTTCATTTTGGGCAATTATGTCGACCACACAGCAAAGTGAAGGTATGAATGCTTTTTTTAAAGGGTTTGTCAAGCATAAAACCACTTTGAAGCAGTTTATTGCTTTGTATGAGCAAGCCTTGAAAAGAAAGGTCGAGAAAGAGACTGTAGCAAATTATGAATCTTGGAATTCTCGATTTGATTGCTTGAGCAATTATGATATTGAAAAGCAGTTTCAAAGTGCTTATACAAATGTGAAATTTAGAGAATTTCAAGATGGGTTGAGCGATAAATTTTATTGTCAACCTTCTTTAGTTAAGATTGACAATTTTGTATATGAGTATAAAGTTGAAGAAGATGTAAAAGTTGGCAACATCAGAAAAGATGTTACTTTTATTGTCTTTTTTGATGAATCTACTCATGAAGTTAATTGCATTTGCCGCTTGTTCGAGTTCAGAGAAATTCTTTGTAGGCATTACCTATCAGTGCTAATTGCAAGGAAAATAAATGAAGTTCATCCTCGCTATATTTTGTCACGATGGAGAAAGGACTTAAAACGAAGATATACTTTAGTGAGGATCAGATACAATCCTTTGCATCAGTAAATGCAGCGATGTGAAAAAATGTGCAAGGCACTCCATGAGGTGGTTGTTATTGCTACGGACGATGATGAAAAATTTGAATTGGTGATTAAAGGGATATGAGAATTGAAGTTAAAAGTCACCAATGATCACTTTGACACTGTTCAAATATTTTCTTCAGAGCCACGAGATTATGTTGAGCAACAAAAAGTGGTAGGTAGGACAAATAAAGTATTGAGTTATCTGGTCACTCGAGGGAAAGGGCGTCCTGCAATAAAAAGGAAACTTTCAAGATTGGAAGTTGTGGTTCAGAAGCTGAAAAAAAAAGAATCAAAATAAGAAGCTTAAGGAGACCGAAGCAAATAGATTAAAATCCACAAAGGTGTAAGTGAAAAATATTTTTATATTTTTATTTTAATAATGCATATAGATTAACATTTTAAACATATTTTTTGATAGGCATCTACAAAAACATTGGAAGCCAATAGCATATTTGGTCCAAATCCTTTTGATGCTATCTCTAGTAATCTTGTGGTATAGTACATTTAACTACAAACATTATTCTATTTTTATTGTTAATCTATATAACTTTTGAATCATGATATTTCTATGGTTTTATGTAATAATTGATAGGCTAGTCAAGTTCCAACTTCTGGAGGATATTACATGTCAAGGCCACCAGATTCATGCATTTACCCCAGAAATAGTTCAATTAAATTACAAGAAAAGGTATACTTTCATTAACTTGTTTTTATGGGCGTTGATGATTTTTAAGAGGTCTTACAACAATTCGTGAGACGTCATGGATAACTGGTTTTTTTTTTTAAAAAAAAAAAAAAAATCTAACAACAAACTGAAGCATGACATATTCATTTGTTCATGTATATGAATAGTTTAACCCAATTTCAACCTTTGGAGGGTATTACATGCCAAGGCCGCATGCTTCACCCATTTATCCCGAGAGTAGTTCGATTCAACTTCAAGAAAATGTGTGTAATTTTAACATTTTAACGGCTTACATTACTAAAAAATAGTTCAATTTAATAATTTTGTTTGGTTGAAATCTTAATGTTTTATAGGGTCTTCTTAATCCACTATGGGGTAGAAGTCATGCTATAAGGAATAATAGCATACATGCAGAAAATTTGACAGCAAATTTGACACAGGTAACTATATATGTTACATATTTAATCTAATCTAATTGATATCAAAATATTTGTATAACTCAGTTTTATTATTTACTTGGCTTTCTTAATTCGATCTCTTTTTTTTTTTTTTTTCTTGTTACTTTTGCAGGAAAATCGATGCTTTGATTTAAATGAAGATCAATACCCCACTACATGATCGATTAGTGTATTTCAAGTTTTTTTTCCTGCATAGATAATGTTTTGACTTTATTTTGTTTCCACCCGACTTGAAAATATTATTTATTATATATATATATATATATATATATATATATATATTTGCTATTAAGAATTTCGATATTTATACTTACTGTTTTTCACCTTTTTGGATTGTTAATCTAATGAATGATTTTGGTTGATGTGTGACACTGTTGTTGAAGTTGAAATATATTTATTGCACAACCTGGATTTGTTTGTTTGAATTTTAAATGTTGCTTGTTAAGAAATGAAAACTTGGATTTGGCTCTAAAAAAGTTTCATTGCCAAGAAAAAAAATGGAATTAAGCTCTAAGGAGTGTTTTAAAGGGAATGTTCTCATGTAGGCTTTTGGCTCTTGCCTTTTGCCATGTAATTCTGTTGTTGCACTTTGTGTTAATTAAAAAAAAAAAAAAGTGTTTAAAATAATATGGCTAATGATCACTTCAATCTAAATCTGAAAGTCACTTTTGGTTCTCTTATTCATTAGTACTACATACAAAAGGTTGATGTTATGCAATTCATCCTCCATTCATAGTAACCAGACGACTATTTCCATTCCAATCAAACATGATTACATTGTGATACCATGATCATACACATATATTCACTCCTAAGACTTAACTAACAAACCACATTTAGCTTAAAAATTCATCAGCAAAAGGATCCTACAATGTATTTATCCCAAAGTTTTGCAACATAGAAAATAATATAAATAGAATTCACAATAGCTCCAACGACATCGAATTATCGATCACCATATTCCTTTGGATCTTTTCAAATCGGGAGGCAGCTGGGAATTGATCATACTCTTGGCCTCTTTAGTTGTCGATTCATTCTTGCCAAACTCAAAGCCAACGATTTCTCGTGAACCAATGGAGCTTCATTTCTTGCTTTTAAAATTGCTTCGAGCTCCTCCAGCGTGCGAAGGAAATCCCTCCTGTCAAGAAAAACCAACACCTTTTGTTCAACGGCCGCCCATGACGGCATAATTTGGTCGACGCATCAATAACAAATCCAAGGAGGTGTTATCCCAACCCATAACCATAAACTATAAATCGCTGTGGAACTTTGGGACCTGGCGGTACTGTCTGGTGATGGGGTTGTAGATGTAGAGATAGGGTCTTGACCGGCAGCCGGTGAGGGGAACAAAAACAAGGTCGCCACACGATGCTTGGAGCTTGAAGAGGAATTCAACTCTAAGGTGCCTGTCCCTGCAAGGCTGCAAAGGGGTGAAGGGAGAACAAGTATACCGGGCCATAATAGAGACATTGGATGTGAATCCCTGGATAGAATAAATTGACCTCTCAAGAACACCACTCGAGGCTGCGGAAAAAACGAAAGACAAAAGCTCCCCACGTGATACTGAGGCTTGGGAATCAGGTCGGCAAAAAAATTGAAAAAAAAAACCCGAGGAAAAACGATGGCTATAAACGGAGAAAACGGGAAATTCGTTAGCCGAAACAGCTCCAACCACATTACATCAGTTTTGCTACAATAAGCCCCTTGCAAATACCTAATTTCAACTCAGAAAAAGCTCCCGACACATCACATCAATGGTGTCAATCTCCCCAACTCTCACTCTTACCTTCTTCCTCCTCGCATTCCTCTCTCTCGCCCGACCCACCTTGTCCGCTGGTTCCCCTGCAAATTCTTCTTCTCTTCCTCCGCAGCTGCCCGTCGACGAAATTGGAGGGTTTTGAATCCTCATGGTATTGATTGTTCGAAGAACTTCTTCTTTCTTCCTCCACAGCTCCTAAGTCCTATTCGAAGAACTTCTTTTTCGCCAGGTTTCATTCGATTTGTTGTGGATTTTACAAAGTTTATGAGAGCGGATTTCTTAGGGCTAGAAAATTTGGGGAACAAATTAAGAGGGATTGTAAAAGAGTTAATGTAGTATTGATTGTAAAATAGAGTTCTTTTTTTTTCTTTTTTTTTTTGTATTAATCCACGTCAAGGAGTAGAAGAAAAACGGTAAATAAATGGGGGAAGGAGCATTTTTGTTCGACGAACTATCAAGTAACTTCTCATTTAAGAGCTCTTTTATCTGGTAAAGTTTGGGAAGAAATAAATTTGTTGTTGGATACTCAAAATCCAATATCAATTTAGTAATTTCATGATATCTGCACAAAAATTGAGTCACTCCTTCAACTTTTATCCAGTCATAAGCATCAGGTACATAAAAAAAAACCACTTCAAGATCTCGATAACATGAAAAGACATCCTTTAACTTCTAAAGCGGCAACTAACATCAAATAATCCATTCCATCTAGT
This sequence comes from Striga hermonthica, assembly GCA_902706635.1. Lineage (NCBI taxonomy): Eukaryota > Viridiplantae > Streptophyta > Magnoliopsida > Lamiales > Orobanchaceae > Striga > Striga hermonthica. The sequence continues at coordinate 16,937,331 of CACSLK010027752.1, read as the reverse complement.
TGGACAATCAAGGATCAATTTCTTCCAAGGGCATTGAAGTGATTTCATAGGTTTTTTTTTGAAAAATCATTACAACGAGCCTCTGAACTCCTAATGAACCTAATGTCTTTTCTAACAACTTCCATTCCATATAGTTGGACAATTAAAGATCTATTTTTTGCAAGGTAATTGAAGTGATTTCACAGTTTTTGAAAAATCATTACACCGAGCCTCTGAACTCCTAATGAACTTAATACCTTTCCTAACAACTTCTATAATATCCTTAATATGACCAAGTCCATCTCGAACAAGCAAATTTTGAATTTGAGCACAACATCGAACATGAAACAATTTTCCATTCAACAACAATTTTTTTCTCAACAAAAGATCACCTTTTAATCTCTGAATACAAACATCGTTGTAAGATGCATTATGAATAGTGATAGAAGCCATCTTATCCTCAATCCCACAATCAAGAAGTGAGTTACTAAGACCATCAACAACAATGATTCCAGTATGTGGTAGTGGAATATTCTTAAAACTCAATACACATTTACGAAGCATCCAGTTAGAATCAATACAATGACCAGTTATAACCATATATTGAATGTTGTACCCACTCTTCCACAAATCAGTAGTGATGCTTATCCTATTCACCTTATGCAATAATGACTTAATTCTTTTCTTTTCAACTTCATAAGTGGACCGACAATCTTGCTTCACAGAGTTACGACTTATTTTTCGATAAAATGGTGAACAAGCTTTCATGAATTTATTGAAAATGGCATGTTCCATCATCGCAAATGGATATTCATGAATTAAAACATGTATGCAGTAAGTTCTCGAACTGTAGCATGATCATACATAAAATTACTAATTGAATTAACACCCTTAGACTCAAACTGTGAAAAACCTCTTGCTTCAACTTAGGATTTTGGCCGACCTAATTTTATTTGCAAACAGAAATTCCAGTGCCTGTTAAGCTGAGTGGTGGTGCTCGTCTTGTTCGCTCGTAAATTTTCATGGCAGTAGTTTTATTCGGCCATCTGGACCCCATTTGCATCAGTATAAACTTTCATCTCATTCTAAAACTAGTGAGAATCTCGTGCGATGCACGAAGATTTGTAATGTAAAATATTTTTGTAAAACTTTATTTTAACAATGTATTAGCCCGTTGATCCGTCTATATTAATATAAATAACATTTAAACATATATATTTATTTTTTAATACAAAAAATATTTACATATTTTGGTTCATCATAACTCATGTTACTTTATTCAAAGTTTATTGTCATATAATGTCAATATTATTTATAACATTTATAGAACTAATTTATTTTTTATATAATGGTAAATATTTGATGTATTTTAATATTATTTATTGATCTGAATCATTGAAACATATATAAGTAAATCTAACAGTGTTATGAATGTGATAGATCTCGATATTTTAGGTATAAATATATGATATATATGTACAAATATATGATATGAGTATCTTGAGATACAAAGAAATATTTACCTTAATTAATCATCTGCAATTACCTAAACTGTATATTTAAAACATAACATAAAATCTTAAATAGTTTCCAGAATTAGTAAACAACATTTTTTTGGCAGGAAATAGTTACTATTTTATAAATAATCAAACCTTTATATATATATATATATATATAGATTTAGCGTTTTCTTCCTTTTTTTTTCTTAGGAATATAGCATCAAGATTGTTTATCTCCTTCTCCTCTTCGATGTCTTCTTGGCCTTCTTGGTCTTTTTGGTGAGAAACACCACCATTTTTAAAAGCAACAGCAGCAGTATCTTGAATTATATTTGTTGGAAATTTGGCCCAGTCCAAATCCTTATCTCAGGCCCAAGGACGTCTCGGCCCAATCCCGACTGAGCCTGACCCCCTTACACACATAAGTGGCAGGATTAATCTCAATCTTTGGATTTAGGGAGTAAATCCCATCCATCCATCTTGACCCTATATATTTTCTCCTCTTACTTGCCTTAATGAGATTAATCACACACTCTCCTTTCTCTTACCTTTTGCGCCGTGAAAATCCCATCTCTCTCTGTGAGAAAAACACCGATCTCTCTCTCTCTTTATCTCTCTCTCTCTCTCTCTCTCTCTCTCTCTCTCTCTCTCTCTCTCTCTCTCTCTCTCTCTCTCTCTCTCTCTCTTTATGTTCTTTCTGACCACCTTTGCGAGAGCCACCGTGAGTGTCGCCGTGAGAGCCAGCGGAGTACCATTCTTGTGCCATTTCCGTCGATTAGCTTCCCCTCGCCGGATATAACCCTTGCATTGTGCTTTCCGGCGAGCCTTTGTGGTAAGGCGAGGCTTTGCGACGGAGGAAGCGGTGCGTGGCCGTGTGTGAGGTGCTATCTGGGGAGCGGGATGAGGACCGGAATCGCCGACATCAACCACTACCGAGCCATGACTTATCGAGGGTGTTGGAAGAAGGACGATCTGAGTCGGGAGACTTCGCGTCTTCAGTATCTGGCCAGATTTCGGTTAAAGGGAGTTTTTCGTTCCTTTCTCTCTTTTTTTTTCATATTCATCAACTCTTTATTGTTGTTCATTTCACTAGGTGTGTTGTAATTCACCTCTGATTTCGTTTTCCAGCTCAAACCGCGTGTAGAAAGGAAGAGGCAACCCTGACATTGGAGAGCTGACCGGGAGTCCGTTGGACAAGAGAAGCGTAGCTGGGAACAAAAGAAGCCTTTAAAGCGGCCAGACGAGCCTCAAACTGAAGCTTCCGTTGCTAAAGACTGACGCGGTGGGTTCGGGACGACCACACAACAATATTATCCATTGGGCATGTAGACGATTATGTAGACGTTCCTTGGAATGGAGATGATGGGGTATTTGACATACATATTAGCATAGAAGTTAGAATTAAAAACATAATGAAATGCACTTAAAAAAACAAATAAGTAGGCTCAATTATATTCACAATCAACTTTGAAATCACAGCCTCAATTTTGAAACAACTTTGAGCAAAAAATTCAATTCAACAAACAATAGACCAAATTACAAAAATTCAATTCAGCCACAGTCACATGTCACAAGTAAGTCAATTCAGTGATTCACATGCCAAAACAACAAATTACAAAAAAAATTAATACAATTTTTGAGGGAATTTCAGCTTCAACGAACAAGTGACCAGAACAAGAATATCCAGAATCAACCCAAATTTAACTTACAAATAATGGTGAAATGTTCTTGGTGGTTCTCAACGGAGCGGTCTATAGCTATGCGATAATTCGATTCTGGACCAGAATTGAGGGTTGGACTATGTCGGCATGAGCTAAGGGTTGCACTGAAATTGTTGGCTCTCGAAACCCCCATCTCGCCTACACTGCTCATGGTGTCGACCATCGCATAGGGCTTCGACGTCCAGCTTCCTCTGGTCACAAAATCTGAAATTGGCCAAGGTCTCTTCGTCTCGCCTCCTCGTGCGTCTAGCAAACGGGTTGTCCACCGACCAGGTGCACTCTCCACTCTCCGTGCAGTTTAGAGGAGACGAGGACCATTATCGGGGCGCCCTAACCTAGTCGTGTCCTCCACGTCCGCCTCTGGCTCCCCCATAATATCCACGGCCCCCAGCTCCATTGCGGTTAGTCTGCAACTCTCGTGCCATTGTGATGAGTGTCAAACGCAAATTTTCAATCCCCATCGAAAGATTAGAAAATCGATCTGCGAAACGGTTGACCATTTGCTGAAACTGGTCCTCGATCCGTTGAAACCTGTCGTTGAAGGTTGTAGACGTTGTTCGTTTGTAGCCTCTTATCCTCGCGGCGGCATCATGAATCGTACTGAGCTGTGATACCAGCTGATGTAGGGAAGCGTACGAGTGGGAATAACAAAACGAAATCTCAATCTCTAAATATGCAAAAAAGATTTAAATTTCTTATTCCATCAACATCTGAATAAAACAATAGGTGAACGAGTCTTTTAATAAGACTCATAGAGTCCTAGACCTAACTTGTTCATCAAGCTACGAAATAATAATAATAACAATAATAGTAATAATAATAATAATAATAATAATAATAATAATAATAATAATAATAATAATAATAATAATAATAATAATAATAATAATAATAATAATAAGAGTCTACACCACAGGGCCACATCGGTTACTTCTCGCGTGGATTGTCGCCTCTCTACCAGTTGCCGTGGCAGGGTCGTCTACCGCAGTCCAGCAGACGGGGCTAAGAATGGTGTGCTTTGTTTTCTTCCCTTGTTTCTGGTCTTCTCTAGTGTTGGGTTGGTGGGATCCTCCGGCAGGGGCAGCTGTTGTCTCCAATTGTTTAGGCTGTCGTTGTCGGTTGTGTTGGGGGTGGGTTCAGATGCGGGCCTCGAGTTGATGGTTTGATGTTCAGGTGTTGACCATTTGAGAGGGTTTTTGGTCTGTTAGTATAAATTTAGTTAGCCGTAGGGGGAGTTTCGAGATCCTTGTGTTTGAGCCAAGGGCCAAGCCTTCTCGGGTGGTCGCCTTGAGTGCTGGGTCAAGTTGTGTGGGTTTCGAGTTTTTTTAGGTGTTGGAGAGGACTTTATTCTAGCTATTAGGTTTTCTTCCTATCGTATTTTTTGTGTTTTGTGTCTTCATTCTTCCTTTTCGGAGTCTTTATTCCACTTCTAGGAGTCTTTATCTCCACTTGTGAAAGCTTTCAAGGTTATTGTAAGTTTTGTTGGTTCTAGGCGTGTAAGCCTCCAACTACATTCAAATAAGTGGCGGACTTACGCGGATATTTAGTTTTTTCAAGTCTATAATTATGTGTTTTTTTTTATAAAGTCTATTGTTCAAAAAAAAAAAAAATCATAATCATCCTATCATTGTAATCGAGTCTCACGAGAGGGGTTAGTGCCTTGCATGTGGGAGGCCGTTCTTGGGCGGGACAACCTATGAATGCATATATAAGCCTTATTGTCAGGATTATTTGATTCTAGCGAGCAATGTTCGACAATTCCTAGATGTATTAGCCTTGCAATTCACCCCGAACATGCACCAAAGCAACTCAAGCTTGACCGGGATCATCATTTTTTATGCTATATATATGAAGCGTGCTGGCAGACAGTCGGGCCGGCTATTCTACCACTGTTCTCTGTGTCAAACTTCGACTTTTCTTGTGTTGTCACTAATGAAAAGGTAAAGTTGAGATATCCTAGTCACCCTTTGACGCGTTGGCGCACTCGAAAAGGTTGTCCTTTTTCATGTGCGACGCGTATGGAACAAATGAGATGGGTAACCCGTACGTGAGTATGAAATACTAGCTCATGGTAGATGAGGGTTGTGCTTCCTTTCCGAGCACATTGGAGAGGAAAAGTTACCACCATCACGCCCTATCCAGCGTGTATGGTGTTCCTTGACGAGGGTTGTTTTATTATTGTACAAAATGTGATTTCTTTAAAATTTATAAAAGGTGTGTTTCCCCCCCAGGCCATATCACACGCATCTTATCTACAACATCATCTCGTGCGATTCCACATCATGCATGATTCTTCCCACACAAGCCGCGCTTGCGGCTTGCCGTTGGGACTTACCTTACGACGATGTTGTCTACCGTTGTGAGAAATGTGAATTTATGGACTTTGAATGCATTCTTTATCTCCCGGCCATTGAGAATATATGGGACAAGAAACACCTGTTGATGTTGAAATATGATGCGAATTTAACTATCCAAGCGAGTTCAACTGTGATTTTTATGAAGAGGAAATGAATATGAAAATATGGATGTACCATTGTCGACCGTGTGATCTTTCCATCCATCCCAAGTGTCTCATTAGTGGGGAAATTGGAACATCAAGTTTGGGCAAAGGTATGTAGTTGTCGGACGTCGTCATCATCAAGATCACACTCATGCACATTCAAGTGGCCACAAAATTCATCTGCGACCTGTGTCGTGATCAAGAGGTCAACAATTCACGTGGATTCAAATGTGAATCATGATGGTTTGTTATCTGCTTTGGCTGTTTTGAGAGAAACGAAGATGAAATTCGCCAAATGTAACTGAAAGAAAATGAAGATTTTATGTGGTTAGAGCATCCACAATGCTTTGGGTTCAATAAAAAATTAATATGCCACCTAAAAAATAGACTTAGTCTAAAAAAATATATTCTACAATACAAGTGCAAGTTGATTGGACCCTACTGATGTGACAACAAGAAAAAGAGATCTTGTCTACCATCAAGTCTATTTTAGACTCAACTAGAGTCCTAATATCTTTGAATTAGAGTGTATTTTATTAATTTTATATAATTTTATCCATGTCATCTATTGTTATGTGAAATTTAACGACGATAATTACGAGAATTAAGTGAAGAGGAAGCTTTAAATTAGCCTATTTCTTATTATTTTCAATTCGGGTTTACAATACAAGAAGTCGGTTTACGTGGAATCGAGCTAGTTTATGAGTATTTAATGTGTCGGAAAAAAGATTCTCGTATTGGAATAAATATTGCTATTTATAGTGAACTCTGGCTCGTCTTTTGAGACTGATTTGGCGGCATTTAATGTGAGTTGACTACATAGGGACGGCTACTCTACGAGTGGGCCCATATATAATGATAAGGGCATGTGCGACCGGCGAGTGACTGACAGGCGTCTTGTCTGTGCTGGCTCGACCTCGGTTTTTAATGGAGGTTGGCCTAGCGAGTCTTCACTGAAGTTGGTCCTCATCCTGATGACAAGGTCGGCGTAAGTTGCGTTTTTTATTTTTTTTTTTTATTTTTTATTTTTTGCGTACTTTGCGTTTCATGTTTGCCATGTTGGCTTTTTTTTATTCTAGCCCTTCGATACTTAGTGAAATATTTGCAATTAACCTTCCACGTGACGTCCTCTGATTTAACTGTCTGAGTCGGTTGTCAACATCCTCCAAGACCAAAATTTATTTACATGTCACATAAGCAAAACTAGACTCAATGTATTGTAGATGGTTGGTTTAATTGGTCTGTACCAAGTGTCAAACGTTACTAGTGCTTGTGAATAAATATATACATACGTTACATGCCCAATTTCACGAAAACTGAACTACTATACTAGATAGAAAAAAAAAAAAACAAAGTAAAAATTGTGAATGACTTTTTCTGTAGATATTTTTGTTGCTGTTTGCTTGTTGCATATACGCTAACCAATATCTGCATTCGTTTTCAATTTCTCACTCAAGAACGATTTTTGTTGTTGTTGGGCCGTGGCGAAAAGCCATACTTAAGACACAAGCCCAACGTTCTACGAACGATTCATGACCACAAGTTTCGTTTATACTCTCTTCTGTGTATGACTTTATAATAGAAAATTGTGTTGGTTGAACTTAGAATGATATTTAGACTCGTGCAATGCGCAAATTGTTATAAAATAAGGCATTGTTAGGAAAAAAAATATTATATAAAACAATCTAATCATTTCAACAAATGAAACCCATTTTTTTTTTTTTTTGGCAGTTTAATGCTCCCACTTTCAGGTTATAGTTTTCTTGCTTTACTTCTAGACATGGCCGGGTCACCCGGCCCGCCAACCCGGCACGAACCCGGCCCGGTCAAACCCGTTGACCACGGGTCCAGGCCTGACACGGATTTCAAACGGGTCGGTCAAGGGTCATATTTTTCGACCTTGGCCCGGCGGGCCGGGCCGGGTCTGGGCCGACACGGAAAAATACATTGCTTTTAATTTTTTTTTTAATGTGGCCGGGTCCAAACCCGGGTTGGGCCCGACCCGGCATGACCCTAGGTCCGCGCCGGTTCAGGGTCGTCAAAACCCAACCCGGTGTCCCGGCGGGCCGGGCCGGGTCGTGACCCGGCACAATTTTTTGGCATGTCTATTTACTTCCCGTCATGGTCTTTAATTTCAGAATTTTTCCAGCATTCAAGCGTTTTTAGTTTATTTATGTTACACCAAATATTTTATAATTTATCTTGATGATCACTAGGCTAGCCTTGAATGTGATTATATTATTGTATAGTTTAGAACTTAGCAGAGTTAGCTGAAGACCACTACCCATGGAGTCTACAAGAGATGGTGGATAACAGACGAACCAGAGACTAGCAGCCAATAGCTAAAGTCGACAAGCTGGGTAATAAAAGCCACTAAAGGAAGATAACTCTGCAGTTGTCAATCCAACACTTTAGGATTTTTAGAAAGTAGTCTTAGCAACAATCAAGGAGCACAAGTCTGAAATAGCAGTAATTCGAAATGAGAACCTGTCTCCAGCCTTAAAAGCTCGTCAGGCGGCTGATAGCCAGTATAAACAGAAATGCCTGATGCTTTCGATGCCGAATGAAAAGAAAAACAACAATCCATGATATGTCCTGCGCATGTAAGAGAGATAACAATATCTCATCAACAGGCTGCACCATGGAGGTCAAACTCAGTAAAAAAATTACCAAGTGAAACCCATGTGATAAGTGCCATCTTCATTTTTTCTTAAGAAACAGTTCAATATCATAAATTCACCTACCTGCTTTAGAATGTTGCATGGCGAAATCTCTGATATTATCAACATTAAAAGGACCAAATCAGAGTTCAAGAAGAAAAATGGATCAAATCTTCAAATGGGCCTACTTGAAGGACAAAAGAACTGATTTTGCCACAATAGTTGATTGGTGGACCTATGGTTCACATTCATTGTCTCTAATCAGCTCAATGCTCGAATATATGCTTTAGAATGATTTTGATGCGGTCCAGGAGCTCCATTTCTTTGCACGTGCTAGCAAACACGACTGCGACACCATTTACAAAAAATAATATCAACATATGCAACATTTAATCATAAGTCTCCACAATTCACTAAAAGGATTAATCACATTAAGCATTTCAAATCTGGATCTATAGTTTCTATTGGTGCGCATATGTAAAGAAGTCATACCATTTTCAAAATACATTGATACAAATTCACAACAAAATAACTATTCAAAAAACCAATAACTAATATTTAAGGAGAACTGTATCTTTTCTTTTCTTGTTACGCAAAAACGCATGCGACTATACCAGAATTAAACACATGTGACGATATAAAAGAGTTAAGGGCATGGGATTGAAAAATATGTTTGGACATGATACTAGTAATAGAACCAATAATATAGTATACAAAAGAAGTCCCATAATTTCAAGAGACCTCTTTGTGTTTATACATATTTATATATTGTTTATTCAAATAATATTTTATATAAACCTCATGTAATACACAGGTACCATAGAAGAACAAATAATAGTTTACAAGAAAGTTTTCAGAATTTAAAGAGAGAATTCTGTGTGGCTCATTTAAATAACTTTCTGGGACATATAATTTGTAATTATATGGGCATATTATTAGTACCAGTCTATTAAAAAAGGAACGGTACATATAAATTAATCAAAAGGACAGTTTATCACCATCACCAGAAGAGAAACGACTCGCAGAAATAAAATGGAGATCATCCACAAGATGGTAAAAGGTTGCAGATAGTTCCTTTTTTTCTTCTCCTAAGCTCCATCTAGAGATTTTATACATTAAAATAATCACAACATAACTTTATAGCATAAAACTATCAGCTGAATGCCACCTGCATTGATGTGAAAATTGTTAATTAAATAATGTTTTACAAAGCTCATCCATCGAACAAGTTAAAATTCGTATGGATACAACTTAGATAGCTTTTTTTTTTTTTTTTTAAGCAATACACAGGCATTGCCTTATGATCAGGAAACAGGAATTATATCAATCCCATCACTTGCATATATCAGAATAACACTTAATAAAGACATAAAAAGTATACTTGAGAGACTCCACCAAACCACAAAAAGCATAACATAGTAACTTGATAGATAATTGATTAGAACCTTAGTACCTTACCCCAAGGGACGACTGGAAACTCCCACATCTGCAATGGTACTGTAATAACATAAGCAACAACCTGAGGAGTGAAGACTCGATTTAGAAAACACAAAAATAAAACTAAACAAAATGAAGGCTTGAATGAAGCTGAGCAAAAGTTAAGAGATTACCACTACTGATGCAGCTAGAGCCTGGGGAGAGCTGTGAAAAAGTGGTGTCATCTCTTCACACTCATAGAGCAGATCCATAACATCCATACAAGCTTCAAATTTCACATGCTCACCAACGCGAGCAACAACACTAGGTTATATCACAAAAATACAGAGCAATGCACCGGCTTAGGACAGATATATTCATATCAAATTAAAAAAGACAATTCTTTCAAAGAAACTGCTTACGTCAATTGAGCGATAAGCTCTTCAACCAATACAAAAGCAATATTTGACGTGCCAATCCCAAATTTCAGAACCTTCTCTACAAACTTGACTAATCAGACAAAAAGAGAACACGACAATTCTATTGCACAACAAAGAGTAGCTCATCATAGGTGCACCTGCATGAAGACCATCTCCTGCAGTTTTTTTGTTGACAATCATGCTCAAGTGAGAAACAGATGAGGTCTTTGAAATTTAAGTGAAAGTGATATCTTACAGCTTCCAACAGATCCCCGTTTGTGTAATGTTGTTCCTTGATATACTTATCGGACAACAATTTCAAGCTTTTCACCGACAGGGGAGGTGTATCATGTAGCTGAAATATAAAAAACTTAGAAGCAGGATAGGTGCATGCTTACAGGATTAATAAATACAACCACTTACTTTGCTAGTGACCCACAAAGAAATAAGAGCAAACAACTGTAAATTGCTTTCTCCAATTGGATGCAGAAGCCAGTTTTCAGTGCCCTTGCCATCTTCAAGACTTCCAAATGAAATACAAAACTAAGATGATTAATAAAAAACGGCACAAATTTACCATCCCACTGTACTAAGGGCTCCAAAGTGCGACATGAATTACATAACAGGGGTAAATTTAACAATTTAACAATAGTAAGGTAATGAATTCATTATTCACACATCCCATTTATCTTCATCGAATAAAATATTCATCGATTTCTTTCATATTATAAGCTATTATAAGACAGATATAAAAGAAAAAGCAAAAAACAAACACCACACACACAAATGGATCCATTTGTTGCAACTTGCAACTCAGGAGATCTTATCGATTCAATTTGCTTAAAATTTTCAAACCACTCACGTCATACACTAGAATGTGCAAATCAAACAACTCGAGAAGTAGGTAGGTGCCTACATATAGATATTTCTGAATGAAAAAATGCATTTTCAGGGACATCTTTCTGCATAGAGCAACAAAAGCAACGAAGTTCACGTTTACAAAGGGTGGTGATCCATAATTTTTATAGTATAATGAGAATACACTATTAAAGATGAAGAAAACATTAGGAATATATGAAGATGGTGTCATCCAGATCACATCTGCTTCTACATTTGAATATATATAATACAAATACTCAAAATTTTAAATAAAATGTTGTCAATATAGCTTGTAGTGATGCATGAGGGATCTAAGGTTTGCAAAAAAATGTCTAGATTTTATATCCACATAAAGATTGTTAGATACAATGTGCACATAAATCTTAGATCTTCACTAAGCAAAATTCTAAAAGATCCCAAACTAGAATGAAGCCAGCATATGGCCTAGTGAGGGATCTGGAATTCACTAAACGAAAATCAATCATTACAAGTTAGAACAATACACGAGTCAACTTGCAATCTGCTGAATGAATGTAAATCAACCGACAAAGATTACTTAACCATCCCCAGCACTGTAGAACTTAAAACAGACACCAGGACAAGTAGCTTGAACAGGACAAAAACAATTGTTCAGTAGATATCTCGGATCCAAACGTAAGCCTGTCTATTTACTTCTTGGTTTTATAATCACCAATTCGAATGAGGCTAAAAATGGATAATAATTAATGGAAGCGTAGCTAGGCTCCATAACAAGGTCAGAATAATTAGAAAACCAGGCACCTTTCATAAGAATATCACTATATACAACTACAGTAGCCTCAGTTTAACTATCATTCAGGCAATGAACTCCACAGGACCACAACCAACATGAATTTTAAGGAATGCACAACAATTTGCCGAACGAATACTAACCGTGAATTACGCAGCCTACACGATGGATAACAAATACAAATACAAGTATACATTTATTAACATTCCGCTGCTGTTAACGAAGCAATTGATCACATATCACGGTCTTCCACTCCATATGACAAGGAATAGCTTTGGGATTACGGCAAATGGATTACCTGGTAAGAGCGGGGTAAAAGCGGTCCGCGAACAGTGTTAACGCCGAGTACTTGACCATGGGCGAAACTTGGAGGACCTTTACAGAAAGAATCAAAGCGAAACCCTAGGAAACGTGAGCGTCTGTAGTACAAGGAAATGAAGACGAGAAAAGCGAGTGAGGGATATGTATGCGCGAGGATACAGGGAACCTACCCGAGAAGATCGAACGAGGAACTGGATTACTCGCCAGCGAAGGAGTGGGCATAACCCTGCTCTCGTAGTCATGGACCTCATGGCCATAGCTATGCAGAGAATGAGTAGCACAGATCACAAATCCGTCCTTAATCCTTTTGCTCTAGATGGGTTGTCGTAGTTATGGAGAAATGTTATAGGTACAATATTGTGCGTTTGTACTGTGCATAACGCACATCGAACGGGAACTATCAAATATAAAAAATTAAGTGAACCCATTCTGATTATGTGTAGCTTTATGTACATTTATTATGTACTTATAGTATTTTTCGCATTTTGTTTGTGCAGGTGTTTTATTTTTTCTCTCTTTCATTGTGATATGGAAGTGTAGTCGATTGAATTTTTTGTGCATATCATCAATATCTATATATTTTATTTTTCAATAAAATATGTTATTCATCTACTCCAAATTTTTTTTGCTATCAATTAAGTGTATTGTTGTTTTACTACTTTTAATGTACATCAGTTTTAATAATTATTTTTTTATCACATACATTCACTAATTAAAAATAATTAGTCATTCCAACAATTTCTTGCAACTATTATCTTTATTTTTTTATTGAGATAAATTTAAAATGAGTTGTATCTGCTTTATCGCAGTATGCACGACCTTAAAATATGGTATATAACCAAAACTTCATGTCGAAATTATATATGGTCGAATATTGTTCTCTTGGTAGGATGACCTTTAATTCGCTTTATCGTATTACTTTCTAACTATTCTCCTTTTTGTGGTTGCATATGTCTGCAAGGTAAGTCTTCACTGGCTTCTTAGCACTTAAAAATTGGTTGATGAACATGGAGCTAAAGCTTTTGAACTCCTTTACAGGTGCAAGTTGGTGGAACCAATCTTGAGTTGGTCCCTTCAATGTGGCCAAAGGCTCGGCAACAAACGAGATCGTTGTACTTATGCAGGGTAGCCATGTTCTCGAAACCTCTCAAGTGTCAGATCCTCATAGGCTCTAATCCGCTATATCTGGTCGACACACGGGTTATGCTCTTGGTTGACCTCGATCAGTCCAATACAACTTTCTTTTATATGCACCGGTCCTACTAGTCGGTGGTATTCCGGTCCAAGCCCGTGCGTCGTTAGGTCCGGATTTGGTACCATATCAATAGGTGAGTGAGGACCAGGTATGGATGGAGGGGTCTTTTTTCTAGCAACGTAAGGGTGAAAGGCCCCCTCAATTGTTTTTATTGATTAATTTAATATAAGCCATATAATTTTATTTTTTTAGTAACCAACCACGGTATCCGGAGCTATGCCCCAACTAATCCGTTGGTCGACTTAGGTCGCACACCTGGCAGTGGTGGGTGAGTCTCCCAACAAGGGTTTTCTGCATCCACAAGGACTCGAATCCGAGACCTTGCTTAAGGTCCATCAAGCTGCTTACCACTTGAGCCAGCCTCTGTTGGTTATAAGCCATATAATTTAATAGGATTAGATTCTCTTTGCTAAGATAAAAACAACCAGACACACATCTCATGAGCCATGACAAAGTCAAGTACTATATTTTTAGGCATTTCATGCAACTGCTACACTAACCTCTACTGCTTAGCCCTGTTAACATATGTTGTATATACTCCAATTAATTAACCAAAAGCTACTATTTGTTAAAAAAAATATTAATCAAAAGTCACTGATAGAGATTGAAACTATGCCAGCATCAATATTAATTAATTACAAAAAAAAAAAAAAAAAAAAAAAAAAAAAAAAAAAAAAAAAAAAATTGAAGAATTAAATATAATTCAACAATAGAGCCTTATATCTCTTGATCAATCTGTGCTTTTGCTAGTCCAATTCTCTAAATGTCAAATATGAAGATTGAAGTCCTTTCCAAAGAGCTGATAAAGCCTTCTGTTCCAACCCCAACTCACCTCAAAGACTTCAAACTCTCCTTCATAGATGAGAGGATACCAACTTCTTACATGCCTCTCATACTCTATTACAAGTTCGGAGTCGACAAAGACGTTATTAAACAATCCGAAATGTGTATTCGGTTGAAGCGTTCCTTGTCGGAAGCTTTGGTCCGTTTTTATCCCTTGGCCGGGAGGATGCGCGGCCAGGCCTCGGTCGAATGCAATGACGCGGGGATTTTGTACATCGAAGCTCGAGCCGAGGGGAAGAACATCTCGGACATCGTTAAATCGATGGACTCGCGTGATTTGGACAGGCTCGTGCCGTTCGAATCCAACGGCTGTGTTTCGGGTGCGGAAGAACAGTTGGCAGTTCAGGTGATGAGTAACCTTTTTGCCTTAATTTCCTTTTGAATATTGTTAGCAAACCTGATTAGATATGTTGTCTGCTGGAATCTTTTGTTATTTTAGTAAGCTGGAATTTAACAGCATTCAACTTTGACATATCCTTAGTTATAAAATCATCCAATAAGCTCAATTCGTTAATTCAAGTAAGGCTTCTTTTAAAAGATTTAAACTTAGTACACCAACTTGTTAAAGATTAATTTACATCATGACATGAGCTTGTAATAACTACTAATTTGTTTGGTCAGTCTAGCTGTCTAGATTTTATAAAATTTAAATGAAGTAAACAAATTTCACAAACAAATGTATTCACTTTTTTCTCTATAACTAGTGCGTACCTCGTGCAATGCACGAGACATAGATATTAAATGAATTATTTTCAGACGCTCCGTTCGTTTAAGTCTAAAAATCAATAGGGTTATCACATATTTTTCATTTGTATACATATTAATTCTTTTTTTTATCGGTTATACAATTTATTTTTAATTTGAAAATAAAAAAGGTTTGACCAGTTGAGTATTAAATCAGCACTAATTAATTTATTAAGCAAGTAAAGACGCAAAGCAAGACAATTTAATTATCCAGCAATTTAGGGTAATATATAGTTATTTCTTTTATTAAACATGATTTTTAAAAATAAAACAACATCAACCCCAAATAATAGGCAACATTCATGGTTTTGTTGAAAACTAAAATAATAAAATCCTTAATTAATGGGTAGCATTTAATGCTACTTTTTTTATTAAGAAAAAAAAAAAGAAAGAAAAGTTACTAAGAATGGAATGTAATTAATGTAAAATAATTTTGACCAAAATTTGACCTACTATTTTTAAAAATTGGTAAATCTTTTTATATATATATAGATCTTATTGACCCTATTTAAAAAATAGAGAATAAAAATATCCAACTCACCTAAATTACAAATAATCACTATTATTCATTTTCTTAAATAATAATCGGTATTCATCTGCTCATATATTTTTAATTTTATTATTATTATATCACATCAACTTTACAGGTGACCTTATTTACTTGCGGGGGGCTCTCCATCGGGATATGTCTCTCGCACCGAATAGCCGACATCTGCACGCTCGACTCGTTCATCAAATGTTGGGTGGCCTTAGCCTCATCCGAGGCCCGCGGCCACCCTATCTCTCCTATCTTTAACTCCTCCACCCTCTTCCCTCCCCGCAACACTCCCGATTTTAGGCCCAACTTCAGAAGCCCGTCCGTCCAGCCCATGCGATCCGCCAAGCCCGTCATGAGAAGGTTCGTGTTCACTCCAAAAGCTATAAACGCGCTAAAGCTTCTAGCCACGGAGGGCTCATTGGCGGACGCCAAGCCGACTCGGGTGGAAGTGTTGACTGCCTTTCTCTGGAGTCGTTGCCTGGCGGCAAAACAGATAATTGGCGGGAAACCGGTGAGGTCGGTGGCCTATCATCCGATAAACCTGAGGGGAAAGATTTCGGAGCTGACGGAGAATTCGTTCGGCAACATTTTCCAAATGACGCGCGCGGAGAACGAGGGGGAGACTGACTGGGTTCGGCTGGTGGAGAAGGTGAGCCAAAGTTTTGTTGGAACTAGTTAGCATCTGCAATATTTTTTAGTCTGATTTTACTTATGTGACATATAAATGCCCAAAATTTTGAATGATATGAATAAAACTAAATAAAAGCAACAAATTCATTTCAATGTAAAGAGACAGCGTCTCTACTTGGATCTAAAAAAGATTTAAGAGTAGATCGAGTCTATTTTTGTTACTGCCACACTAGCAGGGCTCAATCCACTTAAATCACTTAATTCAATTTGAAAACTTTTAGTTTAAAAACCTTATAGTCCTTGGAGAATTTAGATTTTATAACTAATATTTGGTTTCAAAATCCCCCTTTTAAGAACTGTGTTTTGAGAAAATGTCTTATTTCATCATTCTCCAAGAATTGTATTTTTTTATAACTTCTTTTTTTTTTCTTCCAAAAAATTAGAGAAATCGTACACTAAGAAATCGGGTTTATTTATTTATTTATTTCAATTTTGTCTCGAAAACTAAAAAAAGTGCATACGTCCGGCCCGTGAAGGTGAGAGCTGCATTCAAGAAAATCGACAGCGAGTATGTGAGGAAGCTGCAAGGCGAAAAGGGTTTCGAGCTTGCGAAGGAGAACTTCATGGAGATTAGTAAGCTTCTGCTGCTTGGAGATGTGGAGATATTCAGGTTCAGCAGCTACAGCAGGTTCGGATTCTATGAGGCGGACTTTGGGTGGGGAAGGCCTGCTTGGGCGAGCAGCGCCGGGTATTTGGGTACGGATACCATCTTGCTAATCGACTCGTTGCAGTGTACGGGTGGCATTGAGGCGTGGGTTGTGATGGCTAAGCAAGATATGGAGAGGCTTCAGCAGGACTTGGAGATCCAGCTATTGACTTCATCTTTTGTATCATGATATGTGTGTAATGGATTAGTTGTTGTGTTAGTCCATCTAATCTTGGTTTCCATGCATTTTTTGGTCAAATCACGTCTATGCATTTCACTTTGTTTCCATTTTCATGTTGTTTGTTGTGTTTGAGATTAATTGTCAATACATTGGCTCAATATCACAAAAGAAAAGTCGAATGAAAGAATGAAAGAAACAAAGTTGAGGAACTTAAATATACGCTCTTTTTAAAACGAAATATTCTCATATGTTATTCATGGGTCACTACAAATGCCCCCATTATACCACGATTTTCGACTTGCGTATAAAAATAATTTAAATACACAAGACTTTTGATGGGTCCTCTCCTAAATCTGTAGTGAACCGGTTGAGGTGAGCACCAATATGTCTGAATCGCCTCCAAATTGCCTCCAACACCTGCAAGAACTCAACGCCAGAGGTGTTTCCGGCGTAGAGCCTCCGACGCTCAAGTCAGTGATTAGGAAAGAAGAGCTGCTGGGCAGCAGCAGGAGATATGAAATGAGTAGAGTGTGTAAAAGTTAGAGTTTGGTGTTACCTCTCCTCCTTTTATAAAGGGAAATACCTGTCTTGTCTAGAAGTACCCAGAATATCCCTGGTCGACCGGCCTATTTGCCCAGTTTACTTGTGTCATAATCAACTTTTAGGTAGACCTGAGTCTGTTTGTTATGTTTTTGGGCTTATTTTTATGTGTTTATTGGTGTTTTTGAGTCGGTTCTAGGTTCGTTTTTTAGTCGACCGGTCCATTTTGTCGTATTTTGTGTGATTTTATGTTTTATCTTTTATTTTGTATTTTGGCGTACTTTTCCGTGTTTTGGTTTAATTTTCAGGTTTGTTCCAAGGGCGAAAGGATAGAGTCGAGCCAATTTCCATGACGAGCTTCCCAAGGTCAATTCCGAGTATCCCGAGCCATTTCGGACGAACCATCGTCGATCGAATACGTCGAGTCCTTAGTCAAGCCGTACGCACGCCCGCACGTTGCACTGCCGCGCACGCGCGTCTGCACTACCGCACCCGTATGCCTACACACGCCCGCGCCCCACGCCAACTCGCGCGCTCGCGTAAACTGCTGCGAGGCCGAGAGCACAGCACGTCACGCACAGGCCAAAGCTCGCGTGCTCGTGGAATCATGCGCGTGGTCGAGAGTACCGCGCATCGCCAGCGTCCGCGACTAGCGGAAAAGCCGGCGACCTCGAGAGCCTCGCACGTATCCTGCCCGTCTCCGCCCGCGCGCTCGTGGGCTGTACCGCGACATCGAGAGTGCCCGCACCTGTGCTGACCATCCGCATGCACCGGACGTCCGCGTGCTCGCGGGCATATATGCGTGATCGAGAGTGCGCCCTCCTGCTGTCGCGTGCTCGCGGATTTCTTGGCGTGCTCGAGAGTGCCTTAGTAAATCTGCGTGTTTTAATGTGTGTGTGGGTAGTAGAATAAATACATTTTGTCCTTTGCATTTTGAGGATCCAACTTACATTTTTCATTTTTCCACTTTGGGAAATCAGCTTTTATTTTATTTTGCTCTCTAGATTAGGAGCTTATGCTATTTTCCTGGAGATTTTCCGGCGACTTCGGTTTCGTTCAAGTTTCGAGCTTTTGACTCCGTTTTTCATCGTCTACGCAATGAGAGATTGAGTATTTAATTTTAAAGCTCTTTACTTCGTTTTTGCTCCGGTTTTACTTAGAGTAAATTGGATTTGATTGATGATGGTGGAAATGCTTGAACTTGATTGCTTGCTTGAGTAGATAGAGCCGTTAATTACTTGTTGATCTCGGTTAGACGACTAGGGTGGGTTAGCAATCTAATGCTCGTAGCTCGTTTATTCCGTATGTCGATTGATTATCATCCCGTATTGGTTATGGCATGAGACTCCGGTGATCTAGTTTGCGAATTGCTCATCTCTGGATCTTGCTTTCTATTAATTGTTCGTTTTTAAGTGTTCAAGTAGTGTTAATCAACCATCCAATCAATTGTTTAGAATGTTTAGGATTTTATTTTCGATTTTTGTGATTTGGACGATCATTTAGTAGACGAAGCTCCGAATAGCCTTCCTTCGAGATCGACCCGAGTCCGGAAGCTCGGTTACCACATGCCCAAAAATATACTCAACAGAGTCAGCCTAAGATTACATCTTATCCGATAAAGATTCATCCTTATTCATCAAGTTGGCTCTGAATATCCTGACAAGTGCTTGGAGTCGTCATAGGTCTCCATCCTCGAGATATAAAGAATCGTCCTCGAGTATCGAGAGGTCGACTTGGAGTTCATGCATGGGAACATGTTAAGTGGCTCTACCACCACTCTTTGAATCGTCTTCACCTTCATAATGCAGCACATCGACTTCAAGCTAGTCGACTTCGATTTAGATAACTAAGAAGGTCGACATCGAGGATATCGACCCTTTATGCCATAATGGAAATAGAGGAAGTCGACTTAGGGATGTCGACTTCCTCCTTCATAGTTAGTATAAGAAGAGTCGACTATAAGGCTGTCGACTTCAGAGTGTTCCGGTCGATATGTAGGCGACTCGAATCGTCATTCAGACCAGGCGATGGGTACTTAGATCGGTATATCACAATATGGCTATATCAACTTTAACGAACAATACTCAAGTTTCATAGCTCTCAAGATAAAAACAAACATCAAGAACAAAAAATGCGTTATAATTTTTGTAAATAATTCAAAAGAGCTCAAATATGATATTTGAATGATTACACATTCATAAGTACTATTTATAGATGCTCCTTGACATCTTTGGAGGGTTCATTGTGTTCAAAGACACATTTCGGGATGTGCTCGATGGTCTAAAATTGAGGTAAAACCTTTTTGACACGAGCAACCGTCACGCCCATGACGAGCCATCATGCCCAACTCCAACCATCGTGCCCGCGACGACGCGATGTGCGCGCCGATGCTCACTTGTTTGGACTTTAAATGGTGTCAAACTTTTCTCACTCATCTGTTTATTGTGTTTTTGTGTTTATTTCTATGTGTTTTCGTGTGCTTTCGAGTCGATTTTATGTTTATTTTAGTGTCGACCGGTCCACTTTGTCGTTTATCGTGTGTTTCCTTGTTTTTCTTATTTATTTTATATTTTTGGCGTACTTGTTCATGTTTTGATACATTTCAGGTATATTCCGAGGATAGAGATGGAGAGTCGAGCCATATTCCGAGAGAGAGTCGAGTCACGTTCCGAGCAATGAGCATTTCCCGAAGGAGTCGAGTTTCCGAGTAGTTTCAAGCCACTTCATGCGAGTATGTTCGAACCAAGAGGTTGAAGCCGTAGTCGATGCCGTATTCTGATGTTGCCCCGCACATGCCGCGAACCCGCCGGAGAAACCGCGAAGTCGAGAGAGTGCACTGCCACTGTCCGCACGCACCCGCGAGCTCGCACGTTCATCCGCGATCGAGAGTCCAACGCCCAGTCCAGCGCACTCGCGCGCTCGCGAGTCTACCCGCGCGATCGAGAGCACACTGCCCGGCACGCACTCGCGAGCTCGCCACACCGCCCGCGGCGTCGAGGATGCATGGCCCTTTCCAGCGCACTCGCGTGCTCGCGCCCCTCTCCGCGTGGTCGCGAGTTTCGCCGTCCCAGCACATCGCGCACTCGCGTGCTCGCGCCCCCCTCCGCGCGATCGAGAGTGCTGCCCGCCCGTCCATCCCCGCACTTTTGTTACTCGCGAGCCCGCGATGTCCACCGCGAGCTCGGGAGTGTGATATTTTAGTTGCGTTTTAATATGTGTTTTTCCTGGAGTATAAATACTTTTTGGCCTTTGCATTTGGGGATCATCTAGCTCATTATGAAATGTTTCCCTTTTTGTTTCTTAGCTTAAGTCTTTTATTTTCTCTCTAGAGCAAGGTGGATGCTATTTGCACTTTCCGGCGACTTTTTCCGGTGACTTCTCGTTTATGCAAGTTTTAATCTTTTTCTTCCGATTTCGATCAAGCATGCGTTAGGGATGTGAGTACTTACTTTTAAGCCTTGTGATCTCGATTTTCGTACTTACTTGCTATCTCGTGCGTAGAAGTAATTATAGCTTGCTCGGTTGTCGGATTTTTAGTAGCTATTTTAGTCGTTTTAATTTCCTTTACTTTTGTGAGCTCGTTTATGATGCTTGGAGTTGATTGATTGATTGATTGCTATTAGAAAGATTGAGACTTGATATTTAGCTCGGTTATTTCGTGGTAGGATTTCGATTTTAGCTATCAAGCATGTTAAATGGAGTTCGTTTCTCTTATTTTGGCTTTTTGTTGCCCTTGGCTTTGTGCACCGGTTAGTTGCTAGAGTTTGTAGCACGTTCACTTGCTCATTGTTCGTTTAATCGCTTTCCATCGTCGTAATTAGCGTTAATCAACCTCAATCAATTGTTTAGAATTTTTAGGATTTTCTTTTCGATTTTTGTGATTTGGACGATCATCTAGTAGACAAGCTCCGAATAGCCTTCCTTCGAGATCGACCCGAGTCGGGTAACTCGGTTATCCTTTGCCCATCAAAATTATACTGAACATCATCCGCAAAGAATCTTATTATAGTTCTAGCACGACTAGTACATGATTATAGCTTGTTTGGAGGCAAAATTATAATTTTAGTCTTGTTGGTTTGACCCTCTGGAGTTTTTAGTCCTAAGATCCAACTTTTTGCTATTTTGTCATGTGATTTAAAATTCTACAGAAATTTTAATCCTTTCGGTGGCAAAAGTCAACACTATCTCTGGAATTGTTAAATGACCCGCACGTGACAAACATTGGGCCATTTTATATGATACATCAACCTAATGACATGGTAAGAAAAAATAATAAAAAATCAAAGTAAAATAAAAAACGCGTACACATTTAAAAGGGGGAATCGACTTTGAAGTCCAAATCTAAGCCCCAATTCTCAACCACCAAAGAACCATAAATTCTCTATGCAAGAACGTTAATCTCAAATTGGTAAGTGAATTCAGGAGGAGGGTCATGAACCACGTCTTTGCCCGGTCCTTCATGGTGCATGGAAACAACATATCTGGAGTTGGTTATCGGTGAGGCTTTCTAGAGGAAATGTATTCACCGTCCCGTAAAATTCTCGAGTGAAATTTAAGACGTCCTCTTGAGGTAGGCCATAGAAAGGGAAGTTGACTGAGATGGAAGGTCTTTAAATCATAATTCCATTGCCCCTTCTTCGAGCACAAGACACGATATGTTATCTACGGTAATAGGTCGCGCGAAGTATCTCATGTTCGGAGGTAGAGGGGGAAAGTGTTCTTCTTGGTCTGCCACGATCTTCGGTTCCGGTTGTGCCTCGTCTATGTTTAGCTCAACGTAAAGTTAATCGGGGGCATCTTTCTCGAGCTCCTTGTCTCTGTTTATCTCGCTTGCACAAAAACATAAAACTATACCTGTGAAAAAACCAATGAGAAGTAAGAAATTAACACAAGGAACAAGCATAAAATAACTACTAATTACTAAAAAACCTAAGAAAACAAGCGAAACACAAAAATTAAACAAAAGTCACAAAATGCAAGAGAAACACATAAACAAATGACAACTAGAAAGTAAAACTAGGCGTTCTACTAGCCTTCCTCGACAACGACGCCATTTTGTTTGTAGTATTTCTGCAATCAATTTGTAACCGAGTAGTTGAAACATCGGGTCGCCTCTCGAAAGAAGACTCTTCGGAGCTAGACACACTTTCAAGTCGTCAAATAATAAAAATGGAAAACATAAGTCCTAAACATTCTAACAAGTTTGAGGGGTTGAATTTAAACTAATTTTACCTAAGAAAGTAAGTGAAATAACCTAACAATGTGAATTTGAACTAAATTAGGTTTAAACTTTATCTAAAGAGGAGTCTTCAACACTCAAGTAAAAACAAAAACAAAGAGAATGCAAGCTAAATCTAACATAACTATAGAAGCTAAAGTCGAACATCCAGTTGTGAAATAACAGACCTTTCAAGAAATTGATTTACTTCGAAAGATGCAAAGTTTAACCAACTAGTCACACTAGATAAGTAAAAAAAAAAATAAGACTTTAATGAAAATCGAGTCTATCCGCATAAATTCCGACCAAGACACCGTCTTGACTTTGAACTACTTTATGAGCAAAAGCGGACCAAATTCGAAGTTGTGAATCCTAAGCAAGGTACTCAGTCTTCGTTTGTGTGCTCGAGCGAAATCAATGCGAAGTGATAAAATTTTACTTAAAAATGACAAAGTCTAAAACATGAATCTTAGAGCTCTCAAACACAAAAATAGATAAAGAACTGAAAAAAAAAAGACTATTTTTAAACTAGAAAATGAGAAAATGAATGCTCGATTCCAAATACAAATAGACTAAATGTATTTATACTCACACCCAAAACACATACTAAAAACACGCGCAATTACTAAAAAACACTCGACAAGTAGCGAAATGCCCGCTACTAGCGGGTAGTGAAAAGAAAGCTTGAGTGGCACTCACTGAGTAGCAAAATGCCCGTTGGTCGGCGATTGTGAGCGTGATGAGGTGCGGCGTGCTAGCGGGCTGTCGCTGGTCGACGAATGTGGGTGTGGCGCGGGCTACTGAGGAGCGCGCTACGAGTTGTGGGTCTCGGCAACAGATGAGATTCGCGCACGGGCGCGGACTTGCGAGTTGGGGTTGTTGTGCGCGGGCCTCGGTAATGTCTTCGAGCGTAGGCGGGCGACGTTGGGCGAGTGCGCTGGGGGTGTTGCACGAGGGTCCTTAACAACGATGGGTGACATTTTGTGTGGTCTCGGTGACGTCCATTCGGGTGTCACGCGCGGGCTGCAGACATCACGCGCAGGATTATGGCGTGCAAGTTTGGCAATGCTAGGCCTGTGTATGGGCGTCCGTTGCAGCAGGACTCAGGTTCACCGGGCGCTTGCTGGTCTAACTGGCCGAGAACTTTTCGGTGACTTTTCGACAAACTTTTATGATTTTCCAGGGTCGTATAATATATTTCTGAGAATTATTTTCCTATAAATAAATATAAAAAGAGACAGAAAATGCATCAAACACCAAAACGACAAGAAAATACAAAAACAAGCAAAAAACAACTAAATGGACCAAGAAAATCCTAAAATAAACAAAAAATGAATACAAATAAGAAAAATCACTTAAAGCACATAAAATAACAATAAAACATACAAAACAACGGTTTAGACACTGGTCGGGTGCCTAGAGACTTCTAGAACACTGGTTTTAACTGCACGTGATTGGATGAATTGTCTAAATTCTTCTTTAGTTGCAAACAACATCCCAAGCTCAAAAAAGGATCCCACACTTGGTAGAATTGAATACTAGAGGTTCTACATTTTCATTATCACTTCTCTTTAGTTCCTCGGAGAAACATCAACTATAGTTTCATCACTCTCAATACTAGAATTTGCCTCTTACCTCCTCCCAAGCCCCTACATCTACATTTTCATTAAACAATGTATCATCATCATCAATGCTATTATCTCGAAGCGATAGTCACTATCTAGAAATTCATCATCGTCTTCTTGCCCCTCAAGTTCCCTTTGTTCATTTTATATTTCTTGGACACTCGGGCCTACATCCTTACCCATAGACTCCCCACTACCACTATCACTTTCACTCACACAATTTAACAAGGACAATGTTGATTTTTCATCACTCAACAAATTTAAATGGTGTTGCATATTTAGATAGTATGACAAGATAACAAAAGGTTCATACAACAATATTGCGTTGAATTTCATCTCCCGACGGACCTATATTGCGTTGAGTTGACTGATGCCTAGTGCTTAGGGTGCCTAGGCTGGGTCGACAAAAAAATAATAAGTTTATTTATATTTGTCATAATGGATAATTGATATGATAAATTATATAAAATATATTAATTAATGTAGTCGAAAACATTGTTTATGCAAAATCAAATGCATTCATAATTATTGTATTAATTCTAAAATAATTATTAATATTATTATTATATAATTAAGATAAATTTCATGTGTGGAAATTATTTTTTTTTTTAATTTTTTTTAAAAAGTATTTAAAAAATTAAAAAAAAAATGTGGGCGCCTAAATATCGGCCTAGCCCACTTAGCTAGGTGTGACATACTTCAAAATTGCCTAATACGCTTAGGCACCGTTTAGGCACCGCCTAAGCGTCAGAGCGTCTAGAACGACAATCTAGACAAAGTTGTGCAGGTAATGTAAATATGAATGTACCACATAAAATTATATGATTAATCATATTTTTTTATATTTAATAGTAATTCTCTAGAACAATACTCTTATATAATCTATATAGTCCTCTTTCACTTATCAGGACAGGATGGGATACGGTGTTTGTCCTATTTTTGTTGTGTTTTTCATTATTATTTTCCTTTCTTTTTTCCCTGTTTTAGGTCTTTACGTTCGTTTTTATTTCGTTTTGTGTTTTGTTCCTTGTCTTCCTCTATCTAGAGTCTTTCTGTGTTTTTTCGGTTATTTTTTGGTTTTCTTTGTTTTTGTCGTCATGAGTGTTGTGCAGGTGATCGTTTTGATATAGGGGAGGGGATTAATTTGGCAAGCGCAATTTCGTATAAGGGTTCGTCACCATTACCCCGGAGAAAACGGAACCAGGTTTTGTTTCCAAACGAACATGTTTGTTATGTTTTTGTGCTTATTTTATGTGTTTATATGTGTGTTCGAGTCGAGTTTAGGTTCGTTTTAGTGTCGACCGGTCTATTTTATCGTTTTCCGTGTGTTTTTGTGTCTTTCGTTTATTTTATATTTTTTGGTGTACTTTTCCGGGCTTTGTTAAGAAATTTCAGATTATTCGGAGGATGAATGAGGAAGAGGAGCGAAGCCCCCGAGAAGTTCAAGAAGTTTCGAGCCATTCGTGCGAACCGTTTCTGGTCGAGTATGTTGAGTCCTAGCCACGCTCAAGTGAGCCGTGCCCGCGACCGCGCGCGCCTGCGCACGCCCATGCCCCAGATGCACAACATCCACACTCGCGTGCCCGCGCTACAATCCGCAACCCTGCGGACGCGCAACGTCCACACACCGCACCCTCCAGTCCGACTCGCGACCGCGCGGAGAAAGGCGCGACCTCGCGAGCGCCGCGTATGCCGCACAACACGCCCACGCGTCCCGCGTGCTCGCGGAAACAACCGCGACATCAAGAGCGTCGCACTGCTGCTGCCCAACACGATCCGCGCTCTCACGGAACCAAGCGCGATGTCGAGAGTGCGCCACGCCCACGCCCGTCTGCTGCCAATGCACAACACCGCACGCCCGCGACGCGCGAATCCGGCCGCGACCTCGAGATCCCTCCGCACCCGTGCGCCTGTGCAAACCATCGACCGCGAGCTCGCGAATTTTATGGCTAGGTCAGAGTGTCGTTTTTAATCTGCGTGTTTTGGTGTGTGTTTTGGCTAGACTATAAATATTTTTGTTCCTTTGCATTTTGAGGATCCAACTCTCATTTTTCACTTTTCCTCTTTTGGAAACTAGTTTATGTTTTATTTTTGCTCTCTAGATTAGGAGCTTATGCTATTTTCCGGGAGATTTTCCGGCGACTTCGGTTTCTTCAAGTTTCGAGCTTTTGACTCCGTTTTTCATCATCTACGCAATGGGAGAATGAGTATTTAGTTTTAAAGCTCTTTACTTCGGTTTTTGCTCCGTTTTTACTTATGATGTTCATTAGAGTAAATTTGGATTTGATTGATGATGGAGGAAATGCTTGTACTTGATTGCTTGCTTGAGTAGATAGAGTCTTTAATTGCTTGTTGATCTCGGTTAGACGACTAAGGTTAGCAATCTAATGCTCGTAGCTCGTTTATTCCATTTGTCGATGGATTATCATTCCGTTATGGTTATGGCATGAGACTCCGGCGATCTAGTTTGCTAATTGCTCGTCATTTGATCTTGCATTTAGTTAATTGTTCGTTTTCTAGTGCTCGATTAGTGTTAATCCACCATCCAATCAATTGCTTAGAATGTTTAGGATTTTATTTTCCCTTTTTGTGATTTGAGCGATTGAATAGTAAGTAAAGCTCCGAATAGCCTTCCGTCGAGATCGACCCGAGTCGGGTAACTCGGCTATCCTTTGCCCATCAAATCATTTACTAAACAGAACGTAATCGAGCCTGGGACATGAAGCAATACAAGGAACCTGCTACTCACCCATGCACCAACTCGCGATGACCGTAACTCCTGGATAGACCATCATGCAGCTCCTCCACGCCGTGAAACAACTCCGGCAGTCCAACAGCTCCACGCCTGTACCACGCCGTGAGATAACTCCGGCAGTCCAACAGCTCCACGCCACGAGACAGCACCGCGCCGCGCCACCCTTCTCCTGCCACGCCGTGAAAACCTCCCATGCCACGTCGTGAAGACTGTATCACGCCGTGAATACGCCACCTTCCGCGCCGCGGCAGAGAGCACGCCACGACGCCTGCTACTCAATTCCCGACGTGCCTTGTTTCTCTCCTCCGCGGTTGCGACCTCTTCTTCACCGCACCCGCGGCAAACAAACGGTCCCAGCAACCCAGCCTTCAGGTAAAAAATTCTCGCGGCCTCGGAGGATTTCGCGGTCGCGGAGCCCTTCTTCACCGCGGCCCGCGGGCCTCTCTGCGGACACAAAGCGCGCGATAGCAGAGTTTTTAATAACAGATTTCTTCAAACGTGAGGGATTATGTCCAAAACCTAGGTTTAAGCTTTTCTCATATTTTTTCTCTTCGTAACTATTTTGACATTTTTTGATGGAGAACACAGATTTGAACTCAGATTTTGCTCTAGCTTTCAGTTTAATCTTGTTTATCGAATTCAACATTCAATTTCCATTAATCGTAAGTTTTTCGTT
>CACSLK010027752.1:16891711-16902729 GCA_902706635.1 Striga hermonthica | reverse complement strand
AGTAGAAATGTCTCGTGCACGATGGCTCAAAACTTCTCGGAAACTCGACTTCTTCAGAAACTGCTCATCTCTCGGAATGTGGCTCGATTCTCTCTCCATCTCTATCCCGGAATAAACCTGAAATTCATAGCAAAAGTACGGGAAAGTATGCCAAAATATGCAACAAACAACAAAACATAAAAAATACACGATAAACGCCAAAATGAACCGGTCGACACTAAAATAAACATAAAATCGACTCGAAAGCACACAAAAACACATAGAAATAAACACAAAAACACAATAAACAACTCCCCCACACTTAGCTCTTTGCTTGTCCTCAAGCAAATAAAACAACGAGTGGTTCGAGAGAAAAGATCGAAAGGTTCAAAAATTAACAAACACGCATTATATGACTCTCCTAATCATTCGGTTATTCACAAAATTCGACTCAAATTCAAAAACATGGTTCACACATACGAATCCACAAAACAAAAACATGCCCCAAGTTGCTCAATCATGAATTACTCAAATCAAACATCCCTTTCTAACAAATACGTGCAAAAAGCAAAATAACGGTCTTTTCAATGTACAAAATAATAAAAACAAGACCAAATAGCCAACTCCCCATACTATATATTTTTTTTTTTTTATAAATGAGTAACTTTTTCCAAATGAGAATTGTCGGGACGATTATTACTTAGGTTTACCCTCGAGGTGTATCCTCGAGTTTCCTAAGCCAGTTTCCCGTACTCGTTGACTCGGATTGTCTCGATAAAGACTAATCATGTCAAGCGGAGTCTAATCCGTCCAACTCCCACGAACTCATCATTTTCATTTTTTTTTTCGTAGGCTTCTTTTTCCGAATGGGGTTTCCGGATATTGCTTATCTAGGTGTGACCTCGAGGGGTTTCCTCGAGTTCCCTAGACCGGTTTCCCGGGCCCATTATCCCGTTCCACGAGGTGGTTCGAGCTAAGAGGAGCCTAATCCGTACTTCCTCGCGAGCCCACATATAGTCAACTTTTTTTATTTTTTTTTTTAGGGAGTGGCACACACGAGTACATAACATAAAATGCATAATCATATCAATCCAATAGGTACATAACTCGAGTGCATAGCATAACACGTTTACACATAAGCGAGCACAAGGTAAGCATGATCAAGATCATCAATCAAGAACGAACAAAGGGCAAGAAAATTTCGTGAATCCGAATGCAAGTTCCAATGCCAACATATAATCATCTCATTTTATGAAAACCGTCAAAATCCTCGAGCGCATAAAGCCTGAGAGTTAATAGTGAAACGATCGACAATCCAAACTAGCCACTACGCCATTTCAAACTATAAGACAAGCATTAAGCCTCATGTGGGAAAAGTCGACACAATCAACAAAAACATCCTAAAACAACCGGTCCAAAATAAAACTAAACACCCTAACAAAAATCACGACAAAAGAGAATCACAAAGACACATCAAAAGCAAACACTTAAACCAACATAATCAAGAAATCCTCCCCCACACTTCAAACAAAGCAATGTCCTCATTGCTTAAAAAAGTAATACGGAAGAAACTTCAAATCACACAAGTTCAAGTGAGAGCAAAAAGACAAAGAACACAAGGGAAAAACACATAAAACACATAGCATAAATAAAAAGAAAACTAAGAGGAAAAGAAAAAAGAGAAAAGAAAATGCGTACTCTACACAGTGAACAATCACCGTGTATCCATCGTCGTGTCATCCGGAGGAAAAGAAGAAGAGTCGGGCTCCTCAACATGAGTAGCCGGGAGAGGAGTGGGGTCAACAATCCGAGAATCAATGTATGTCGAGAACCGAGTGTCAAGAGAGGTAATACGGCCATCCATGGTATCCAACCGAGTCGTCACAACGTTCATATGATCATCTATCCGAGTCCCCAATCGGGCGAATTCATCGGTCATGAAAAGTCAGAGCTCACCAAGAGTCTTCGTCACGGCGGTCATCGGATGCTCGTATGGGGGAAGGTGAATAATTGGCCGGGTGCCGGTGGACGTCTCGGGCACGTCTCCTTTCTTCCCCACATTGTTGAAATAGTTTTGCACGCACCGCCGATCCGAGTGAGGGCACAAGGTTGTGTCATTGAGAATGATTTGGCTTCCCTTAAGCTCGGCAAGTCCGATTGTCCTTGAATCCACGATGTCGGTATGCCCGCATATGTC
Organism: Striga hermonthica; assembly: GCA_902706635.1. Classification (NCBI taxonomy): domain Eukaryota; kingdom Viridiplantae; phylum Streptophyta; class Magnoliopsida; order Lamiales; family Orobanchaceae; genus Striga; species Striga hermonthica. Next base: position 16,900,553 of record CACSLK010027752.1, on the reverse strand, counting down.
GTCAAACAATGTAGCCAACTCCGTAATAAAAACACCAAAAAAGGGGTAGAAGTGCTCCCGACATCGTGCTTGATTGATAGAGCCCAATATGAAAGGAAGGGGATTCACCGGCTTGTTGTGGAGGGCACAGTGGAGTATGAAAATCTCATTCGCGTTAACTTTTGTCGCCTCCTTTTTTCCGAATATATTATACGCGATGAACTTATGAACAATGCACAATGCGTGATCGCGAATGTGTCCTGTAAGTAGCTCCCCTTTCCTTGTCAAAGGGAATCCCATTAGCTCCCGCCAAACCTCATCGGTATCAAAGCCCTCCGGCGGGCCATCCAATCCTTTCCCCGAGAATCCAAAGATTTGTCTCATTTTAGCCGAATCCACCCGACGTGCCACACCTCCGAGACAAAACTTCACGGTCTCCCAATTATCCTCAAGTTTAAGAGTGGTATAAAACTCCAACGTCAAATTCGTGAAGGCATAGTTGTCCATCGCGGCATATTTTGTCAACCCAAGAGCCTTTATGTACTTGTCCACATCCTTTTTCACTCCAAGTTTTTCGTATAGCTCGAAATCGAGGATTTTAGGCCGACGGACCTGGTCATCACGGAGTTTGAGATAAATACTCCTCTCGGTGGAGTTCTTAAACTCGAATGGAGCACCAGAGCTATGGCCGGTAACCTCGTGGGATGGGCGTGTATCCTTGTCGGACTCCGACTCCGAGTCCTCAATGACTACCTTCTTTCATTTGTTTGCCTTCGGCGCTAGTGCGGGTGTTCTCTTTTTGGGCGGCATGATCGAGCGGATTGGCAAGTTAGCGTGTACCTATAAAATCAATTTGAACATGCCCGACAAGACGTGTTCGATCCAACAACAATATCCAAAGTACAAACAACAATAGAATATGCTGAAATCTCTACTCCCGAACAAGTTCAACACGATAATCGAATAAGCACAATAAATTTTCTTTCGAAAACGGCTGCACAAAGTCAGTAAACGAAGTCAAATCCCGAAACACCACTAAGAAACGAAAGTAAAAAACCGAGACAAGAGAGATGAAATCAATTATCTCGGTAGCACTCGGGGCTACCGGGAATGGAGAAGCTCGGTTGTCGGAAGTTGAAGCTAGGTCTTAGGCGTTGTGGACCAAGGAGCCGAAAGTCGTGGGTTGCGCGGGTCTAGCTGCCGGGAGTTCGCTGTCGTCGAGAGCAGTGGAGTCGCCGTGAGAGGGTCGAAACTTCGAGCTCGTGATGGCAGTGGTCAAGGTCTCACGATGGGGGAGAGATGAACGTTATCAGATGGAGCTCACATCCCCGGAGTCGCCATCGCACGTTGCCGTCGCACGCCGAGAGAGAGGGAGGATTTCGGTTGTTGAGTGGTGGGGGAATGGAGAGCTGAGGTGAGCTGAGGGTTGAGAGGCGGCGACGGTACGAGAGAAAGAGGTGAGCTGAGGGAAAATTAGGATCGGGTTTTGGGATTGGGAATTTCGAGCTGAGGGTTTTCAAAATTTGGATTTTTTTTTATTCAGTCAACGGGCCCTGACCGGGCTAGGTCAGGGCCGGGCTCAGACTGATCGGGTTGAGGGCGGGCTGGAGCAGGGTCAGGCCGGGCGCTGGCCTGAGGTCGGGCCGCGTGTTCGCGGAGATTTCCGCCTGGCGGACTTGCTGCCGCTGGAGTGTGGGGCATGAGGCGCGGCAAGCTCGCGGAATGCACAGCGAGTGCACGAGTCATCCCCGCGAGCGCGCCAGGCCTTCCATTGCGCGGGAGTAGCACTGCTGGGGCGAAGTGGTGCGGGTAGCGCAAGAGCTCGCGGATTTCACCGCGAGTGCACGAGTCGCGCGCGCGACACCGCAGGCATTTCCGCTGCGCGAGAGACAGGCTGCAGGACTTGTGGCCTAGGATGTGCGCGAGGGCGCGGACTGCAGCGCGAGCGCGCGGGTGCACGGCGCGAGCGCGCGGAGTTTCCGACGGGGTCGCGCTGAATAACGTCCCTCCACACTTAGCCGTATCTTTCCAAATTTTTCCAATGCTCGGTTCAACTTTCAACACAAATAAAACTCAATCTTTGTTTTGTTTTTTTTTGGCTCGGCTCTAACAAGTCGGTACTGCAGAGCAGGTCGGCCGAGCTCTTCAATATATTTTTTTTTTTAAATAAAAGAAAAGAAAGAAAAATAGGGAAAAACCAAAGAAAGAGAAAAAGAAGAAAGAAAAGAAAAATGCGTGGGTTGCCTCCCACGAAGCGCTCGTTTTTTCGTCGTGAGCTTGACTTTCCCGTCAATTCATTAGTAGTTTGGCTCCTCGAGCCGGGAATAAAGGACTTGAACATCCTTAACCTCCCCCTCGAGATACGGTTTCACCCGGTGGCCGTTCACTTGTAAAGATGTTTTGTCGGTCGGATTAAAAAGTTTTACGACCCCCGAGGGAAATACCTCCTCAATTTCAAACGGACCACTCCATCTTGAATTTAATTTACCGGGAAATAAACGAAGTCTCGAGTTAAAAAGAAGTACCTTCATCCCGGTTGTGAGCTCTTTCCTTAGAATTTTTGAATCATGCCACTTCTTGACTTTCTCCTTGAAAATCCGGGCATTCTCATACGACTCATTTCGTAGCTCGTCCAACTCATTAATTTGCAAGTGTCGCTCCCTCCCGGCTAAACCAAGCTCGAAATTAATGGTCCGGATAGCCCAATAGGCTCTATGCTCGACTTCCACCGGCAAGTGGCAAGCTTTTCCATAAACCAAACGAAAAGGACTTAAACCTAGAATACCTTTGTAAGCCGCGCGATGTGCCCACAATGCATCTCCGAGCTTTTGAGACCAATCACGTCGAGAGGCATTCACGGTTTGCTCAAGGATGGCCTTAATTTGCTTGTTACTCGTTTCGACTTGCCCGGAGGTTTGAGGGTGATAAGACGTAGCAACCTTGTGGGCGATCCCATTTTTCTCCATAAGCTTTTGAATATCCGGTTGCAAAAGTGAGAACCTCCGTCGCTAATGATAGCTCGAGGGAAACCGAAACGGTTGATGATGTGGTCTTGCACGAATTTCACTACGACTTTGGCGTCACAAGTTCTAGCCGGGATGGCTTCCACCCACTTCGAGACATACTCCACGCCAACCAAAATGTACTCAAACCCATGGGAACTCGGGAAGGGTCCCATGAAGTCTATCCCCCAAACGTCAAAGATCTCCACCGGAAGAAATGTGTTAAGGGGCATCTCATTCCTTCTCCCAATATTCCCCGAGCGTTGACATCGATCACACGAAGTTGAGAAGGCGTGGGCATCCTTGAAGATCGTTGGCCAATAAAATCCACTTTGAAGTACCTTGAATGCCATTTTCTGGCCTCCGAAGTGGCCTCCACAATTCGACGAGTGGCAAGCGGTCAAGATGTCGTGTTGCTCCTTATCGGTTACGCACCGCCTAATGACCTCGTCCTTTCCGAGATGGAAAAGGTACAGATCCTCCCAAAGAAAGTACCTACACTTTGAAATAAATCTCTTCTTTCCTTGGAAGGATAAGTCATCATTCAAAATACCACTAGCCAAGTAATTTGCAATATCGGCATACCAAGGCACACGATCAACAAGAAAAGCATGCTCATAAGGAAATGAATCATCAAGATCGGGCGAATCACAAGAACTCGAAAGCAATGTAAGGCGTGACAAATGATCGGCAACAACGTTTTCACTACCTTTTCTATCCATTATCTCAACATCAAATTCTTGCAAAAGTAGCACCCAACGAATTAGCCTAGGTTTTGATTGAGCTTTAGCTAACAAATGCTTCAATGCCGTATGATCACTATAAACAATTATCTTATAACCAACAATATATGCACGAAACTTTTCTAATGCAAAGACAATAGCTAAAAACTCTTTTTCGGTAGTAGTGTAATTAACTTGAGCATCATTGAGAGTCATGCTAGCATAGGCGATCACGTGATACCGTTTTTCTACCTTTTGCCCCAAAACGGCTCCCACCGCATAGTTAGAAGCATCACACATAATTTCAAAAGGAAGGGACAAATTCGGGGGCATCACAATTGATGCCGTGATCAACCTACGTTTTAGTTCATTGAAAGCATTCATGCACTCATTATTGAAATCAAAAGGCACGTCAAGAGCAAGCAAGGCACACAATGGTCGAGCTATTTTCGAAAAATCCTTGATAAACCTCCGGTAAAAACCGGCGTGCCCAAGAAAACTACGAATTCCTTTAACATTCAAAGGGGGTGGAAGTTGCTCAATCACATCAACTTTAGCTTTATCGACTTCAATTCCTTTAGATGAAATGACATGACCAAGCACATTACCACTAGGAACCATAAAATGTGATTTTTCCAGACTAAGGGTCAAGTTATTCTCAATGCATCGATTCAACACTTTGCCCAATTTATCAAGACAATCATGAAATGAATCACCAAACACGGAAAAATCATCCATAAATATTTCAATAAATTCACCTATCATATCCAAGAAGATAAAAAAACATGCACCTTTGAAAAGTGGCGGGAGCATTGCAAAGTCCAAATGGCATCCTTCGGAAAGCAAAAGTTCCAAACGGGCATGTGAAGGTGGTCTTTGGTTGATCCTCCGGGGCAATCGGGATTTGGTAGTATCACGACAATCCATCAAGGAAACAATAGTAGGGATGGCCGGCTAGCTTGTTGAGAAGTTGATCAATAAACGGCAAAGGGAAGTGGTCCTTCCTTGTGGCGGCATTGAGCTTCCGGAAGTCGATACACATGCGCCACCCCGTTGTGGCTTTTGTCGATACAAGCTCTCCCTTGTTGTTTTCCACAACCGTGATTCCACTTTTCTTCGGGACCATGTGTACGGGGCTCACCCACTCACTAACCGCCACGGCATAAATTATCCCCTCTTGTAGCAATTTGAGAATCTCCCCTTTTACCACCTCCATCAACGTGGGATTCAATCGCCTTTGACCCTCCCGAATAGGCTTTGACTCGTCCTCAAGGATAATTCGATGCATACATGTGGCCGGGCTTATCCCCTTAATATCGCTCAAACTCCACCCAAGAGCATCCTTATTCGTCACGAGGACATCGACAAGTAATTTCTCCTCCTCAATCAAGAGTCCCGAGTATATGATGGCGGGCTTCTTCTCATTTCCTTCGAGAAAGACATACTTGAGGTGTGGTGGTAACGGTTTAAGCTCGGTCGAAATTTCTCGGGGTTCGGGTTCTTTGGATATCTTAATAAGATCCACCACACCTTCTTCTTCGGGATCAAGCTTCTCCGGCTCCTCTTCCTCGGGAACTCCACACTCACAAGAGACATCAGCATGAAAAAGGTTGTGGACCTCCGCCTCGATCACATCAACATATGAGCAACTCTCGGTGAACGACGGTGTTGTCTTTGCCTCGCTCATTGTAAAAGTGACCGTTTCACCGAGAGCCGATAATGTGACTCGCCCGTCTTTGACATTGATGAGAGTGTTGGTAGTGGCCATAAACGGGCGGCCAAGTAAGATGGTGTGCTCATTCCCGGTATTTGGGACCTCTCCCACATCAAGCACAACAAAATCCGCCGGGACAATCAAATTTCCAACTCGGATTAAAATATCCTCAATAACATCCTTCGGATAACGTAGTGTACGATCCGCCAATTGCAAACACATCCTCGTGGGCTTGAGATCTCCCAACTCCAATTGCTTGAAGATCGAATATGGCATAAGGTTGATCCCGGCTCCCAAATCAAGCATTCCATTAGTCTCCTTCCCGTTTCCGAGTGTTATCTTGATCACAAAACCCCCGGGGTCACATTCTTTCCTCGGAATCGTTGTGGAAGAAACTTCGGAGATCATCACCTTTTCATTATCCTCAAACCTCCTTTTCTTGGAGGCCAAATCCTTAAAGAATTGAACATAAGCCGGAACGTTCTTTATCACATCAAGTAGAGGAAGGTTCACATTTACCTTAGAAAGCATATCGAAAAGATCCTTGAATTGGCGATTCCTCTTGGTGTCTTGAAGTCTACTCGGGTAAGGTACCGGTGGGCGGTATGGTGTAGTCGACTTGTGCAAAGTATCAAGACTATCGGGTTTGGTTTTCTCCTTCGGTTTCTACTCGATCATCACTTTCTTGTTCTTCCCAGAATCCGTCATAACATTCAACTCCTCCTCGTCATCCTTTTCATCCACATCCTCAACCAACACATCATTAGGCATCTCAATTCGATTATCCACCACTTTACCACTTCGTAAGACCGTCACGGCTTGGGCTTGCTCGGGTTGGCTCGGGAGTCGGTCCTTCTTGTTGTTTCTTTGTATTTCACCAATGGACGTCCCAAGTTGCCCCATTTGTGTCTCAAGGCATTTGAGAGAAGCTTGGATTGAAGGTACGCCCTTGACCGTTTCATGGAGGGTGGACACGGTCGAAGCGAGGCTTTGAAGATACTTCTCCATGTTGTCAATTCGAGAGTCCAAGGTAGGTGCCTTAACTTCTTTTTCGGGCTCCGGTGGAGGTGGCATTGGTTGTCTCGAGACAAATCCTCCACGCCCTTGTTGGTACCCTTGAAACTCGGGCCTCGATTGATATTCTTGAAATTCGGGCCTCGGTTGAAATGGTGGTCGGTTGGTGGGTGGTGCATAATGTTGAGGTTGGGGATAGGCTTGTTGTGGAGCCGGTTGGGGTGCATACCCCGCCTTCGGGTCCCGCCATGAGAAGTTGGGGTGGTTTCGCCACTCGGGGTTGTACGTGTTCGAATAAGGGTCATTTTGAACCCGGGGTGCGTACCCTTGAATGGCGTTGATGTCGTAAGGGACCCCTTTGAGATTAGGATCGTATCCCGACTCCATATAGCGTGGACATTCATGGCCTCCATGTCCCGTCTCACCACAACAACCACACACTTCGGCCATCACCACTTGAGTGGATTTCACATCTCTCAACCTTAATTGTTTAAGTTCCTCCTCCAACGAGGCTAACTTGGCAAGCACGGCGTCGTTTGAGGACCCGGTTGATGGGGTAGCTTCATTTACGGGGGTCCTCTTACGAACGCTTTTCCGTTGGAAATTCTCACTCAACATCTCGTAAAGCTCATAGATCTCCTCGGCCGTGTGGCTCCCAATGTCTCCCCTGGCCGCATGATCAACCATGTATTGAAGGGTTTGATGGAGACCGTCGTAGAAGAATTGATTTAGTACCCCGAGGCAAAAGTGATGATGGGGGCATTGGAGTTGATACCCTTTGAATCTCTCCCATGCCTCGTGAAAGGTCTCCCCGACGTTTTGGCTAAAGCTTGCAATTTGGGTTCGGAGATCGGTGGTCTTTTGGTGTGAGTAGTACTTGCCCATGAACTTCTCATATACGGCTTCCCACGTGTTGAGCGAATTCGGAAGCAACGTCATGAACCAAGTTTTTGCTCGATCTTTCAATGTGTAAGGGAAACACCTCATTCGAAGTTGTTCTCGGTTAGTCCTTGGAGGGGAAATGTGTTGACGGTTGCATAGAAGTCTCGAATGAAGTTGAGAGCATCTTCTTGGGCGAGGCCATAGAATGAGGGAAGTTGGTTTAGATGGATGATCTTAAGGTCGTAGTTTCGGGCCGCCTCCCTGAGCACGAGACATGAAGTGTTGTCTCCAATGATAGGCCGTGCAAAATATCTCATGTTCGGAGGAGGTGGTGGTGGTAATTGGTCTTTTTTGTCCTGCCATTGATTCGACTTCGGGCTCGGGTTGTGGTTCTTCGATATTGAGTTCAACAAAAAGGTCGAAAGGTGGTGGCTCCTCTCGGGGTTTACGCCCTCGTTTACCTCGCATAAACAAAACCACAAACTATACCCGTGAACTCACCAATGGGAAGCAAGGGAAAAATCGAAATTAAAAACACAAAATAAAACAAAAATTACGTAGAAAATCAAGAGAAATAAAGAGAAATACGGAAATTAAGCAAAATCACACGAAACAAGAGAAACACGAGAAAAAGGAACAATCAAATAGCAAATTAGGCGTCCTACTTGCCTTCCCCGGCAACGGCGCCATTTGTTTAGTATAGAATTGATGGGCAAAGGATAACCGAGTTACCCGACTCGGGTCGATCTCGAGGGAAGGCTATTCGGAGCTTTACTCACCATTCAATCGCTCAAATCACAAAATGGAAAATAAAGTCCTAAACATACTAATCAATTTGGGTTGAGGTTGATTAAAACTAATTACGACTATTGAAAGCAACTAAACAAGCAACGAGCAAGTGAACGCACTACAAACTCTAGCAACTAAACCGGTGCACAAAGCCAAGGGCAACAAAAGCGAAAATAAGAGAATCGAACTCCATTTAACATGCTTGATAGCTAAAATCGAAATCCTACCACGAAATAACCGAGCTAAATATCAAGTCCCGATTTTTCTAATAGCAATCAATCAATCAATCAACTCCAAGCATCATAAACGAGCTCACAAAAGCAAGGGAAACGAAAATTAACTAAAATAGCTACTAAAAATCCGATAATCGAGCAAGTCCTAATTACTTCTACGCACGAGATAGCAAGTAAGTACGAAAATCGAGATCACAAGGCTTAAAAGTAAGTACTCACATCCCTAACGCATGCTTGATCGAAGTGGAAGAAAAAGATTAAAACTTGCATAACGAGACGTCACCGGAAAAAGTCGCCGGAAAATGTAAATAACATCCACCTTACTCTAGAGAGAAAATAAAAGACTTAGGCTAAGAACCAAAAAGGGAAACATTTCATAATAAGCTAGATATCCCTAAAATACAAAGGCCAAAAAGTATTTATACTCACACAAACACATAGTGAAAAACGCAGATTAAAATGGACACTCTCGACGTTGCCAACAAATTCGCGAGCACGCGAGAAGGA
>CACSLK010027752.1:16878945-16891566 GCA_902706635.1 Striga hermonthica | reverse complement strand
ACTAATGCTCGGAAAACTCGACAGTAGAAATGTCTCGTGCACGATGGCTCAAAACTTCTCGGAAACTCGACTTCTTCAGAAACTGCTCATCTCTCGGAATGTGGCTCGATTCTCTCTCCATCTCTATCCCGGAATAAACCTGAAATTCATAGCAAAAGTACGGGAAAGTACGCCAAAATATGCAACAAACAACATAACATAAAAAATACACGATAAACGCCAAAATGGACCGGTCTACACTAAAATAAACATAAAATCGACTCGAAAGCACACAAAAACACATAAATAAACACAAAAAACACAATAAACACCTGAGTCTAAATGGCAGGTTTGCATGCTTCGGAATCATAGATGTCAAAATTCTATGCTTTGTTATTTGGCTTGGATAGATGTTTGTAGTATTTTTGGGCATGTGGTAACTGAGTTACCCGACTCGGGTCGTTCTTAAAGGAAGGCTCTTCGGAGCTTCGTTCACTATCTAGTCGTCAAAGTCACACAACCAAAAAGGTCCTAAACATGCTACTCGCTTGAAGGGGATTGATTTAAGCTAAACTAATCTACGAAATTGAAATCGAAAGCAATTAGTGCACGCAAGAAGATGAGAGAAATCAAGGGGGAAAGAGAGATTTTGGTTCGTCGGAGTCTCTATGATCAATCACACACAAATAACCGAACATTGCCATGCGAGCTAAAACCCTAGGTAGCTAAACCAAACTCTAGCATAAAACGAGCAAGCATTTAACTCCTAATCACACTTAGTCAAGCATTCACGATCTAAAGATTCAATCTTTTCCTCCAAGCAACTCAAGCACAATATCAATTTTCACAAAAGCAAACAAAGATATACGAAGTAATGAGGCTTAAGACTAAGTACCCACTCTTACACGCACTTGGAAGGAGAAACGGAGTCAAAAGCTCGAAACTTTACTCGAAACAATGTCGCCGGAAATTCGCCGGTAAACTTGATTCATATGCTCCAAACCAAAATATAAAAAAGGAAAAGAGAAAATAGAGAGGATTTTCCCAACTTAAAAGTTGGGAAATGAGGGTTATCTCCAAAAATACAAAGCATAATGTCTATAGCTACACCACAAACACACACTAAAACACACACATTTAATGAAGAAAAACTCACAAGATAGGTGTATTTCGCGAGCAAGCGCTGGATTTTCGCGGGATGGAGCTCTCTCTCAAGTGTAAGGCTTGGGGGATGGAGAACTCGCGAGCAAGGCCGTTTCGCGGGCTAGGGTCACATTTTCGCGGGCAAATTTCGCGGGCAATGGGAACTCGCGGGATAGCTACGATTCGTGGGCGCGAAATCTAAAACTCGCGGGCTAGGCATGAAGCTGGCTGAAAAACTCGCGGGTTAGGAGGGATTCGCGGGCGCGAATTCATTTTCGCGGGAACTGGGAATGGTTCGATGGCCCCTTGATGCTCGATTCGCCATAACTTCGCGCACACTTATCCGATTGACTTGAAACTTGGACCCACGGTTCTCAAATCTCGTTCTCCTCATATTGAGATGTTAAATGGGTGTCACCATGCAACTAATGAATATGCTCGGAACGGCTCAGAAATGGCCCGTGTGGCTCGAACATGGTTCGGACGACTTGAAAATGTCTCGGAAATGGCTCGTCTTCCCAAGGTAGAATAATGTGGACCTAAACAACACCAAAAAGACAAGAAAAGTACGCCAAACCACAAAACACAATACGATAAGAAAAATACACGAAACACGATAAAATGGACCAGTCCAAAACCTAGGTTTAAGCTTTCCTCATATTTTTCTCTTCGTAAATTTGTTTTTCTTTCTCTTTTGACATTTTTTTACGGAGAACACAGACTTGAACTCAGATTTTGCTCTAGCTTTCAGATTAATCTTGTTTATCGAATTCAACATTCAATTTCCATTAATCGTAAGTTTTTCGTTACATTTAATCCATGGATATGTTCACTTCGATTATGGTTGTTTGTGTTGATTGTTCGATTATGAGTAGCTAAATCTTTGTGCTAGGGGTAGGGGATTGATGTTTTGGAATCGTTTGTGATAATCATGCTCGTGATTGTTCAATTTTATGCGAGTTAATCTTTGATTAGAGATTATCAATTATTTAGCTTGAATATTGAGAATTGTTGAAGGGTGACACTTCAACGACCAATTGTTTCAGTTGAATTTGATTTATTCGTGCTTGATATTAGTGATTCTATTTGATTAGTCGGTTAACCACCCTCTAGTCTGCTTTAATCGACTCTTAGAACCGAAAGGGGAAGAATCGGTCGAAATAGACTCGTATGAACTAGGCTTGTTCATAACTGTATTGCTTAGGAGTTAAATGAATTGTTAATTTGTTATTCTAGTTTGTTCTCTTGTTACGAGAAGTTATTGAGAACGAGTACTTGAAGGTGTCGGTTATTCGACTCACTTAGTTGAACAATCACTCGCCCATTAATTGCATTTCGTACCAAAACGGATATCCCTGACTCCCTAGCTCCTTAAATCCTATTTGTTATTTCTCTTCGCTTGCTATTTAATTTGCTTTATTTGAATTTTTAATAGCTGATAATTAAAAACAATCAATCTTTGAATTAGAATGTTTAATAGTTCTACTTCTTTTCGTGTGGTTGAATAAACGCACATCCCGGCTAACCTTCCTCGTGAGACACGACCTGGTGTTCGAATCTTTCGATTCTACTCGGAAAAAATATTTACAACAACCGACCTTAACCAACTTTATCTTGCGTTTACTATAAATGATTATGTTACTATAATTTAGCCCATGTGGCATGTCTGTGGCAGGTAGGTCCCACGCGGAGATGCATATGTGGCTGGACAATTCAATCCCATGAAATAGGTGGGATATTTTTATCCACTATGAAATGACTATTTTGTCCCAAAAAAATAATATTATTTATTTTAAAAAATATTATTTCATTTAAATAATATTTCAATTAAAAAAAATATTATTTTAGTTAAATATTTTTTTAATTTAAATATTATTATTTAATTTACAAATATTATTTAATCAAAATATTTTTATTCCATTTCAGGATCTTTTTAGTTTTACTTTTGTTTGTGTAGTTGGTGTTGTGTAGTTGCGAGTTTTCTAATTCTAGCTTTGCTAGCGTCGGGATTCTAGGCGGTCTTCTGACCTGTTCTTCCACTTTTTCAGCTGTTGGCTGCTGTATATTCGCACTTGTGCATTTTGATTTATAATATTATCTATCGTTTTGAAAAAAAAAAAATTATTTATTTTAAAAAAAATATTTAATTTAATTTTAATAACTTTATAATAATTTTATTTAATTTAAAATAATTATTAATTTACAAATATTAATTTAAATAATATTATTTAATTAAAAATTAATTTAAAATAATAAAATATTATTTATTTTAAAATATATATTGTACAAAAAAATAGTAATTTAATAAATTTTTTAAATAATGTTAATAGATTATTTAATTATTATTAGAAAAAAAAATTATAATTAATTTATTTTTTATGTACATATAGATGTTAAATCGAAGTTCACTATACGATTATTAATTTAATATATAATATATAAAAATTATTAATTTTTAAAATATATTTATAAAGAATAGAGGGTATATTTATCTTTTCATTCATATCAGAATTTTTTATCAACATTAGTCGATGTTGATTAGCTTCGGGATAAAATGCATTGATATCTAAACATGAGACAAAAGCTGATGTGTAAAGTCGATAGGATAAAATTGCCTTAAAATTCAAAATTATCTATGGCGTAATTTCCATCAAATAATTTATATATTGACATTTTTTTTTACATACTTAAAATATATTTATTCTCAGCACTATATATTGCCCATTGCACGATCCATAAACTAATTTAAATTACTACTAATCACGTCGGTGGCAAATTCAAAAAATAAGAGGTACTAATTTGCAAATTTGGAAAAATTTTCGGTCATGTTTGCTTATATATGCTAGGTCTCAAAGTTAGTTATACCCTATTTAGCAACCCTTTCAGCTCAAACAAAACTTGATTATCACACAAGAAAACAAAAAAAAAAAAAACCCTACTTATTAGCAACCCTTTCAGCTATATAAAATCTTGCCTTCATTATACTTTGTGATCAAGAGCTTGATAATGGAGTACGCCATGGATGATGATGAATTCTTCGAGTCCGTGCCACCTGGTTTCCTGTTTTGCCCTCGAGACGATGAGCTCATACACTACTTGTCTTTGAAGAACAACAATGAGAGCCTCCCTCGAAACAAGATTCGTGTCGTCGAATTTTACAAATTCGGACCCGATACTCTAGCAGGTAATCATATTATTGTTTTCTTTCTCTTGTTATTTATCTATGTAACTACAATTCTTTCTATTTTCTTGCAAGTTTAATTGATTGTATATTGTAACTTGTTTTCTATTTGCTTCATTCGTAATTACGTACTTTTGTGATCTCTATTTCGTAAAATACGGAGAAAATTGATTTGCTGTGTTTAAATTTTCTCAGCAACTGATGGATGGCAATTTATTTATTTATTATTATTATTATTATTATTATTATTATTATTATTATTGCTATTATTATTATTATTATTTTCTGTACAAATTAAATAATGACAAGTTTTTTGTTGTTGTGAATTCATGCAGAGATGTACAAACCTAGCGGGAAAAACAAATGGCACTTTTTCACCAAAAGGCAAACGAAATACAGAAATGGTTCAAGGCCCAGTAGAGTCGCCGGGGATGGATATTGGAGGGCCACCGGTGCCGACAAGACCATCATACACAGAGACGTCAAAATCGGCTTCAAAAATTCGTTAGTTTATTTCAGGGGAAAACCCGGGGAAAATACCAAGACCGATTGGCTAATGACTGAATTCCTCCTCACCAAAGATAACCGTGCACCCGTAGTTCGAACACAGGAAAACAACATGAAGAAGGTATATATACATTAATATGTTGAATATTTTGTATTTTATTTCAGCCAAAAATTCAATTTTAGTCCGTTTTACTTGTCTGAAGTCATTTTTTCGTACACTAACTTCCCCTTATACAAAAATAGTAGGGTTTGGTGTTACTTCTCCTCCTTTTATAAAGGAAAATACCTGTCTTGAAGTACCCAGAAAGCCCCTGGTCGACCGGCCTATTTGCCCGGTTTACTTGTGTCATAATCAACTCTTAGTTAGACCTGAGTCAGCCTAAGATTCCATCTTATCCGATAAAGATTCATCCTTATTTATCAAGTTGGCTCTGAATATCCTGACAAGTGCTTGGAGTCGTCATAGGTCTCCATCCTCGAGGTATAAAGAATCGTCCTCGAGTATCGAGAGGTCGACTTGGAGTTCATGCATGGGAACAAGTTAAGTGGCTCTACCACCACTCTTTGAATCATCTTCACCTTCACAATGCGGCACATCGACTTCAAGCTAGTAGGCTTCGATTTAGATAACTAAGAAGGTCGACATCGAGGATGTCGACCCTTTACACCATAATGGAAATAGAGGAAGTCGACTTAGGGATGTCGACTTCCTCCTTAATAGTTAGTATAGGAAGAGTCGACTATAAGGCTGTCGACTTCAGAGTGTTCCGGTCGATATGTAGGCGACTCGAATCGTCATTCAGACCGGGCGATGGGTACTTAGACCGGTATATCAAAATATGGCTATATCAACTTTAACGAACAATACTCAAGTTTCATAGCTCTCAAGATAAAAACAAACATCAAGAACACAAAAATAATGCAAAAGAGCTCTAAATATGATATTTGAATGATTCCACATTCATAAGTACTATTTATAGATGCTCTTTGACATCTTTGGAGGGTTCATTGTGTTCAAAGACACATTTCGGGATGTGCCCGATGGTCTAAAATTGAGGTAAAACCTTTTCGACACGAGCAACCGTCACGCCCATGACGAGCCATCATGCCCAACTCCAACCATCGTGCCCGCAACGACGCGATGTGCGCTCCGATGTCACTTGTTCGGACTTCAAATGGTGTCAAACTTTTCTCACTCATCCGCAAAGAATCTTATTATAGTTCTAGCATGCCTAGTACATGATTATAGCTTGTTTGGAGGCAAAATTATAATTTTAGTCTCGTTGGTTTGACCCTATGGAGCTTTTTGTCCTAAGATCTAACGTTTTGCTATTTTGTCCTGTGATTTAAAATTCCACAAAAATTTAAATCATTGCGGTGACGAAAAGTCAACACTATCTCTGGAATTGTTAAATGACCCGCACGTGACGAACATTGGGCCATTTTATATAATACATCAACCTGATGACATGGTAATAAAAAATAATCAAAAATCTAAGTAAAATAAAAAACGCGTACACATTTAAAAGGGGGAATCGACTTTGAAGTCCAAATCTAAGCCCCAATTCTCAACCATCAAAGAACCATAAATTCTCTACGCAAGAACGCTAATCTCAAATTGGTAAGTGAATTCAGGAGGAGGGTCATGAACCACGTCTTCGCCCGGTCCTTCATGGTGCATGGAAACAACATATAATGCTCGTCAAAACATCGCGGTGACGCTCGGAAGGCACAACCATGGTTGAAATTGAAGCTTCGGTCCTTGGTGTACAAGGTTGGCCAACTGATTGGTGCTCAAATGATGGAGAGGGTAGAGCATAGGATCCGGTTCCTTCCTTTTCGGACATGGGAGCCATTGAAGCACGAAGGAATCGATTGCACTCCTCTAAATGCTCCATGATCTCGGCTAGATTGACTCGAGAAGCTTCCCGAGTCGGCTCGGGTGGAGATGTCTCTTCATAATCGGGAGGCGGAGGGTAGTAGTAGTCCGGAGGTGGAGGATTGGAATAAGATGGCTCGTCGTGACCCGAAATGCCATAAACATAATCGGCTCGAGATGTTGGGTACGAATGGCTCGGGCCATACCCGTAGGAAGTAGAGCATTCGTCATAAGAGTAAGAAGATGAATAACTTGGATATGAATAAGACGACTCCCCATATGTTGTGTACATCTCCTCTTGGTAATTGTCGGGGTGCCCACGAGACGAGCTTTCGGCATAGGAATAATCATACGGGTCCATCGGAGCTCCTCAAGTGAAGTACCTCGCATAAGAACAACAAACAAACCAAGGCACACGAGACCAAGACAAAAATAACAAAAACACGAATAACACGGCACAATATTTACACAAACACAAACACCAAATAGCAAGAGAAATCGAAAACAGGCGAATAAGCAAGAGAAACACACAAAATTAAGCAAGGATCACAAAAAGCAAGAGAAACACGGGAAAAAAAACGTCAAGCAATTGTCTAAATCCAATGGCCTACTCGCCTTCCCCGACAACGACGCCATTTTGTTTGTAGTATTTTTGGACATGTGGTAACCGAGTTACCCGACTCGGGTCGTTCTCAAAGGAAGGCTATTCGAACATGAATTCAAGCAACGATCGACTCACAAGAAAAGAAAATAAAGTCCTAAACACTCTACTCGCAATTTGGGGTTTGGATTAAGCTAAAGATGGCAACTTTAAACTAAATGAAAGCAAGATTCAACATTAATTAGCAAGCAACACCTCAAATTGCAAGAAAAAGGAAAAACAAAGAGAAAAGAAAACAAGGTACTCCTAGACCCGAGATGGAAAGAAGGCCCTCATAGGTTCGGGAACATGCAATCAACCAATAGTCACTCGTGATCAATTAATTTCTCAATCAATTCTCGCTCACGCAATCAATAACAATATCACAAACTCCCTAACCTACGAGGATGATAGCATAATCGACTCATGGATGTGTCTATCTTAACCCTAGAATAACTCAATAAGTAAAGACAAGCAAGACTAACGAAATCATGAACCTTAAGCGAAGTCTCCACGTCTCTAATGCATCCACGAGAAGAATTAAGCCAAAAAGTTGTAATCTTGATGGAGAAATATTACAATTAAAAATAGGGTCTTGGAGCCTTTAGAGAGACAAAGAAAGTTAGAGAGAAGGGAGAGAAAAATTAAGAAGAGAAAAATTTAGCAAATGAGGAATTCTCCCAAAAATACAAATCATAATGTCTATTTATAGCTACACCACAAACACACACTAAAACACACATTAAATGAGAAAACTCGCGAGTTGAGGCGAACTCGCGAGCTAAATCTTGATTTTCGCGGGCTATTTCCGCTAGCAAAGGAGAACTCGCGAGGTAGAGGTGATTCGCGGGCTAGGTGAGGATTTTCGCGGGCGCGGAATTTGGCTTCTGCAGCATGTAGCTAACTCGTGAGTTGCAGCTAACTCGCGGAATTGCGTTTGCAGGCGCGAAATTTGAAGGCTGTCCTTGTAGCTACCTCACGAGTTGCAGCTAACTCGCGGAATTGCATTCGCGGGCGTTGAATTTGGAGACTGTAGGCCACTCTTAGCTCGCGAAATGGTCGTAGGTCGCAGAAATGTTTTTGAGGGCGCGAATCTTCGGGGGGCTGAGTGCTAGACTCGGAACTTTGTCCCGGTAACTGTGGCTCGACTTTTAAGGCTCTAATTTCTCGCACACTTATCCGATTGACTTCAAACTTTGACTCACGCTTCCCAAATCTCGTTCTCCCCGTCTTGAGATGTGCAAATCGATATCACCACGCATTTAATAAGTATGCACGGAATGACTCGAAAATGGTTCGCGTGGTTCGGACACGGTTCGGGTGACTTGAAAATGTCTCGGAAATGGCTCGTCTTCCCAAGATCGAATAATGTGGACCTAAACAACACCAAAAAGACAAGAAAAAAATACGCCGAACTACAAATACATGATACGAGAATAAAAATGCATGAAACACGATAAAATGGACCGGTCGACACTAAAAAAAATCTAAAAGTACTAAACTCGAGCACATAAAACACACAGAAATAAGCACAAAAACACAATAAACACTGCACCACGCCGTGAGACAACTCCGGCAGTCCAAAAGCTTCACGTCTGCACCATGCCGCGCCACCCTTCTCCTGCCACGCCGTGAAAACCTCCCATGCCACGCCATGAAGACTGTATCACGCCGTGAAGATGCCACCTTCCGCGCTGCGGCAGAGAGCATGCCGCGGCGCCTGCTACTCAATTCCCGACGTACCCTGTTTCTCTCCTCCGCGGCCTCGACCTCTTCTGCACCACACCCACGGCGAACAAACGATCCCAGCAACCCAGTCTTCAGCTCCAAAATTCTCATGGCCTCGGAGGATTTCGCGGTCGCGGAGCCCTTCTTCACCGCGGCCCGCGAGCCTCTCCACAGCCGTAGAGCGCGCGATAGCAGAGTTTTTAAGAACAGATTTCTTCAAACGTGAGGTATTATGTCCAAAACCTAGGTTTAAGATTTTCTCAAATTTTTCTCTTCGTAAATTCGTTTTTCTTTCTCTTTTGACATTTTTTTTATGGAGAACACGGATTTGAACTCAGATTTTGCTCTAGCTTTCAGATTATTCTTGTTTATCGAATACAACATTCAATTTCCATTAATTGTAAGTTTTTCGTTACATTTAATCCATGGATATGTTCACTTCGATTATGGTTGTTTGTGTTGATTGTTCGATGATGAGTAGCTAAATCTTTGTGCTAGGGTTAGGGGATTGATGTTTTGCAATCGTTTGTGATTATCATTCTCGTGATTGTTCAATTTTATGCTAGTTAATAGTTGATTAGGGATCATCAATTATTTAGCTTGAATATTGAGAATTGTTGAAGGGTTACACTTCAACGACCAATTGTTTCGTTGAATTGGATTTATCCGTGCTTGATATTAGTGATTCTATTTGATTAGTCGATTAACCACCCTCTAGTTTGTTTTAATCGACTCTTAGAACCGATAGGGGAAGAGTCGGTCGAAATAGACTCGTATGAACTAGGCTTGTTTGTAACTGTATTGCCTAGCTAGGAGTTAAATGAATTGTTAATTTGTTGTTCTAGTTTGTTCTCTTGTTACGAGAAGTTATTGAGAACGAGTACCTGAACGTGTCGGTTATTCGGCTCACTTAGTAGAACAACCACTCGTATATGCATTTCGTACCAAAACGGATATCCCCGACTCCCTAGCTCCTTAAATCCTATTTGTTCTTCGTCTTCGCTTGCTATTTAATTTGCTTTATTTGAGTTTTTAATAGCTGATAATTAAAAACAATCAATCTCTGAATTAGAATGTTTAGGAGTTTTACTTCTTTTCGTGTGGTTGAATAAACGCACATTATATCCCGGCTAACCTTCTTCGTGAGACACGACCCGGTGTTCGAATCTTTCGATTCTACTCAGGAAAAATATTTACAACAACCGGCCTTAACTAACTTTATCTTGCGTTTACTATAAATGATTATGGGACTATAGTTTAGCCCATGTGCAGGGGAGGAGCCTTATGAGGACCAGTGTGGGCCTAGGCCCACATTGGAAAAAAAAAAAAAAAAAAAAAAAAAAAACTAATATTACTAGCTTATATTGCCCAAACTAAAAAAATTATAATTATGATCATACAAACTCAATTAAAATTGTCCAACTAATAGAGATTAAACCTCTAGTATTAACTAGCCCATGGAAGCCCAATAAATAAGCTTAATGCAATAAGCCATTTTAACATACTAATTAAACAAAAGAAAAGAGTACAAGTTCACACATAACACAATATTTAAATAAAGCATTTAACATAATAGTTTAACTAACATGTTTTTACTCGCTTTGATCTCGTGGTCATCCACTTGGCAATGCACCAAAAGTAACAAATTTGCATCATTATTGAGTTGATTTATTATGTGTCGTGATTTATTTGCATCTCCAAGGATTACATGACTATGCTCGAAAGCTAGTACGGAGTTGCTACTTTGTATAACTTATTTATCTATATGAGATTCATTTTTTATTTTTTTTTTGCTTTCAACAAGGGAAAATCAGTCAATATGGCCGATTTTTATATTCAAGACTTTTCTATATCGATTTTCTCGTTCATGAGGATCAGTTGCAGAACTATATTATTGATAAGCACTTCAACTATTTGTTTATAAAATTGAAAGTACTCGGAGAATTTGCAGAGAAACTGGTACAGACGAAGAAACACAAAGTATTTCCTTTGGTTTACAAGTATTTAATTTTGGCGTTGGTTTTACCAATTGAAACAACATGCGTGGAATAAGTATTTTTCGCAATAAATATTATTAATGATAGATTGAGCAATCAAATAAGTGATGATTGGTTAAATGCATGATGGACCACTAGTTTATGTAGACAAGAAAACCTTCTTGAAAATTGATAATGATGTTATTATAGAGCGATATTTGACTATGAAAACTAGTAAACGAATATGAAAGTATACTTTTGTATTTTTACTTTTTTTTAATATTTTTTATTAATCATTAAATATCTAGGCCCCCGCTCATCATATTTGCTAGATTCTCCCCTGCCCATGTAGCATGTCTGTGGCAGGTAGGTCCCTCGCGGAGATGCATACATGGCTGGACAATTCAATCCCATGAAATAGGTGGGATATTTTTATCCACTAATGAAATGACCATTTTGTCCCAAAAAAATAATATTATTTATTTTTAAAAATATTATTTCATTTAAATGATATTTCAATTAAAAAAATATTATTTTAGTTAAATATTTTTTAATTTAAATATTATTATTTGATTTACAAATATAATAATCAAAATATTTTTATTCAATTTCAGGATCTTTTTAGCTTTAGTTTTGTTTGTGCAGTTCGTGTTGTGTAGTTGCGAGTTTTCTTATTCTAGCTTTGCTAGCGTCGGGATTCTAGGCGGTCTTCTGACCTGTTCTTCCACTTTTTCAGCCGTTGGCTGCTGTATATTCGCACTTGTGCATTTTGATTTATAATATTATCTATCGTTTTGAAAAAAAAAATATTATTTGTTTTAAAAAATATTATTTAATTTAATTTTAATAAATTTATAATAATTTTATTTAATTTAAACTAATTATTAATTTACAAATATTAATTTAAATAATACTCCCTCCTTTTCAAAATAAGTGTCGTTTTAACTTTTTTGATTCATCCATTTTGCTATGTATCTAGACATAATATTTATGTCTAGATACATAGCAAAATGGATGAATCAAAAAAGTCAAAACGACACTTATTTTAAAAAGGAAGTAGTATTATTTAATTAAAAAAAATAATTTAAAATAATAAAATATCTAAACATGAGACAAAAGTAAAGTGGATAGGATAAAATTGCCTTATCCCATCAAGATAAGTAATTAAACGAGCTCCATAATAATTAATATAATTTAATATGGACCGTTTCCAAACAAAAGCTATAAAGAATTTACCGATGATGTTATAATAAACGTGAACAATAAAATTCAAAATTATCTATTGCGTAATTTCCATCAAATAATTTATATATTGACATTTTTTTTTACATACTTAAAATCTATTTATTCTCAGCACTATATATTGCCCATTGCACGATCCATAAACTAATTTAAATTACTACTAATCACGTCGGTGGCAAATTCAAAAAATTAGAGGTACTAATTTGCTAATTTTGAGAATTTTTCGGTCATGTTTGCTTATATATATGCTAGGTCTCAAAGTTAGTTATACCCTATTTAGCAACCCTTTCAGCTCAAACAAAACTTGATTATCACACAATAAAACCAAAAAAAAAAAAAAAAAAAA
>CACSLK010027752.1:16835151-16867930 GCA_902706635.1 Striga hermonthica | reverse complement strand
AAAAAAAAAACTCTAAAACGACGAAAGTCAACAGGACATTTTTCTAAATAGTGAGCAAAAGGGGGTCAGAACTGCAAATTAAGTATCCTTTTCAAATTTTCATGTTCTCGAATCTCGAATAACGTATTTTGGTCAGACTCACACACACACAGTGAGTAATTATCCTTTCAGATCCTCTGTTTCACACACGGCACACCACACAAACATGTCGGGCCCCCAGTGCTGTGAGAACCCACCAACTCTGAGCCCGACCAGTGGAGTCGGCTCTGTTATCGATCTTGCCGGGCTCAAAACCTACGTTTCGGGCCCTTCCGATTCCAAGCTGGCCGTCGTCCTCGCCTCCGACGTTTTCGGTATTCTTCTTCGATTGTTAAACTTCCCTGAATTCTTATGTTTTTGCTGGCTGTTGTCTTTTGTTGTATGAAACAAGAATCATAAATTCCCTTGACGAATTGCAAATTAATACATCAATTAAGACTTTTTGTGCCAACAATCAAGAGTTGTTATTGTCCAGAGCCTACTTTTGACCCTAACTCTTTAGTTGGGAGGAGCTTAGTTATTTCACAAATTCTTGCATAAGGCGGCCTAACTGTTAGAAATTTCAGTTTAATTAGAAGTTTGCATATCTATTGAGTGGCTGTCACATTGTAATTTTTTCACACAAAAAAAAGTGGTTGACAAATGTGAATACAGGGAAATGCTAAGGTCGAACCATTTCGTCGGGATTTGTAACCGTGAGATCATCATGTAACCGTCAGAGATAGTTGATCTAACGGTTACAAACCCAGACGGAATGGTTCCGTAACGGGTGTGTGTGTGTGTGTGTGTGTGTGGGTGGGTGGGTGAACTTTTGAATATTAATTTTTTGAAAGGTTTTAATTGTTTTGCAGGATATGAAGCTCCTAACTTGAGGTATTTATCGTATCCTACTTTCACTGTGAATCATTCTTTAATGAAATGCAATATGGGGTCAGCATATAGTTGATCTTACTTAAGCTTGTCACTAAAGGTCAATTTTTCAAATTTTGATGCAAAGGAAACTAGCTGACAAAGTTGCCGCTGCTGGTTTTTATGTGGTGGTTCCTGATTTCTTCTATGGAGACCCGTACGATCCTACCAATGAAGACAAGCCAATCCTCGTGTGGAAATCACTGCATGAACCAGTTTTGTTTCTCTCTCTTTACTCCACTATTACAATAAGAGAAACTAATCTTCTCTTCTTTGTATTGGAAACTAATCATATTAGATTTTTTTCTTTCTTTATCGAACTTTTCGCAAGCCGTGATTTGTTTTATCTCAATCTATTGATACAAACTCCGTCTTGAGCTTTTCTTATTACCTGTTAAAAGTCCGTCTCTTGAAAATGCAATATGCAAGAAGGAAGTAAATGTTACTGGGATACTTGTAATTCTGAAATATATACAAATTTGTGATCGGGCTTGACGTCGAGGTTATAGTTTATGCATTGTGACTTTGTGTTCATATTCTCCTCATCAGGCTAAAGCCTTTGAGGATGCTAAACCTGTAATTGAAGCTCTGAAGAGTAAAGGCATATCTGCAATTGGTGCTGCGGGATTTTGCTATGGCGGTAAGTTCTTACTCTGAATGTGTTGTTTGTGTTTTGGGATTCGTTTTCGTATGGTTCTTTGTTTTTTTCTTTCTTATTTTTATTTGATATAACTCGGACATTGTTTTTTGCATCAGCAAAGGTGGTTGTGGAACTGAACAAATCCGGGCTTATTCAAGCTGGAGTTATATTGCATCCATCATTTGTTACTGTGGATGATATCAAGGGTATGACATATTCTCAGTACACATCTTGGCCTTTTTATATGTTTTGTATATCTTTTTAGTGACAATTCAAAGTACAAACTTCCGACGCTCGACATAATTACAATAAACAGAAAAGTTTTGACTTGTTATTATTACATTTAATAATAACTTATAATATCGAAACTTTAAAATTAATATTAATAGAAATGTATATGTTTTGCATATGTGGCATAAATTTTTGTAAAACAGATTATTACTATGTAGCGGTTAAGATTATTAGATTTTTGGTGTCTTTTCTGTTTTGTTTTTGCCTTCACAGAGGTTAAGGCCCCGCTATCTATTTTGGGGGCTGAGGTTGACCAGCTCTCACCCCCAGAGCTTGTTAAACAGTTCGAGGAAATCCTATCATCGAAACCTGAGGTATGTCTGTAAATCCTTAGGACAATTAAGTGCATTTATATTTCAATGTTTGAGTTCTATGATTACAAATGCTGGATAATGCTACCCCTTAAAGCGTAGTCTAAAACAACAACAACAACAATAATAATAATATTAATAATAATAATAATTGCTATTATAATTATTATTATTATTATTATTGAGAGGCACTGTATCAAACTCGATATTTTGTAACAAGATCTGAGGTTGTCTTATGTTGTTGACTTTCAGGTTGCCAGCTTTGTGAAAATATTTCCGGGCGTCTCCCATGGATGGACAGTAAGGTACAAATTGGATGACGAGGAAGCTGTGAAATCTGCTGAGGAATCTCATCAAGATATGCTCGATTGGTTTACTAAGTACGTTAAGTAATGTCCGAACCGCCTTTGCAACAGTTAGTGATCGATGTTATTAGTACTTTTTACCGCCATTGTACCCTTGCATTGGCACAATAAACCCCATATCACATATTGGTTGTAAAATACATTCAGACTATAGTAGTTGTATTCGGTGAGACAAAAAGACTTAACAAATTTCATGAAGTTATATGTCTATCTATGTTATTTAGAACATAATTTTGGTTTTCTCTCTCTAAAAAATGCTCCCTCATCTCTCTAGCTTTCTCTCTCTAACCCTTCTTTCCTCCACCTCCCAGCCATCACTCCTTCCTTTTGATTTTCCGATCGACACCACCAGTTAGAGCTCGCCGGGGTCCGCCGCCGCCGGCGGCGTGCCGCCTGTCCTTGGGCTCCCTCTCAAGACAGCTGCATCTTATTTTTCCGCCCCTTTTCCTCCATGGCCTTCCATTCGAGCCCTCAACCTCAGTCCAAGTCGAACTCCGGCGTGGGCTTTCACTTGCAGATTTCCGACGGCTTTCACGATAAACTCATCTCATTGACCAATAACCTCAAAAAAACTTTCAGATTTGCCGTTATATCCCTGAAATCGATAGACACTCGCACAGGACGGTCGATTCCTCATGGCCGAGACAGTAACCTAGCCCCTGCAACACCGCCGTCGCTCGTGGCGGTTCCTTCCTTGATAGACACTGGCCCACCCAACAATTCCGGTTCCCCATCTGATCAAGCTGCCGGCATCCCGTGGCTGGTTCAGTTTGGCTCAATTTCGGCGAGCACATCTCCTATCCCAGAAACCCACCTCGCTGCGACGGTATATCCCAACCTTATCCTTACGTCAGCAGAAATCCCCCCAGCTCAACCATTGGGCCGACCCCAAAGGCCCACCCCTGAAACTGAATTCTATGGGCCGGCCCAGGCCCAACCACTTTCCCTCCCCATTCCTCCTATTCAGCCCACTCCCCTCCTCCAAAACAAACCAAACTCCTTAGGCCCGCAACCTGTATCCACTTCGCACATCCTTGCTGCGGCGGCAACCAACCCAGGCCCCTTGCCGCCGGCCGGCGACCCACCAGCCATTTCCGGCGCCGGCGCCGGCGACGACAATACTCAGAGGGGCGGCCTCCATATTCCGACGGCGCCTCTTCACGCGGGCTGCCCTCCGAATTTTCCGACCGTCCCCCCGACGGAGTTCTCCCAACACGGTCGAATGCATGGCCGACCCCCTGCTGCCATCACCTCATCGACGGTCGGGATCCTAGGCCATGGCCCACCCACGGCATACACCTTGCCACCGGATAATACAACTTTTGTCAACTTTATGGACTTCGTTGCTCGGCCACCTACCACGACCACCCCACCTTCACATCCGGCGAACCTCAGCTCCTCACCTTCCGGAACCCGATCATTTCGAGACGCGCTATCCGCCCCCCCCACCGCCAAACCGGGACCTCAGAACCTCAGTTTGGAGACCTTTCGGGATATGCAGACCGGAACCGTCACCCGCTCCGAGGAGGGCAGGTTCAAGGTTAGTTTCCCTGAGCCCACTGTTATTTCCCTATCTGGGTCGTTGGATAATGCACTCATTTTGAAGTTCTCCTTCACTGTCCCTTTCCTCCGGGACTTATCTGTCGGTTTGGTCAAATTGGGTCTCAAGGGTAGAGTGATACCTAACTTCCTAAATTATAATCATTATTTACTCTTTTTTGATTTGAAAGAGGACTACAACTCGGTTTGGATTAAGACGCATCTCAATATCTTTGGATGTGCTGGTCGGGTGTTTAAATACACCCCGGATTTCTCCTTTGTTGAGGAATCCCCCATAGTTCCGGTGTGGTGCTGCTTCCCGGGTCTTCTACCACATCTTTTCGACCCTTCTGCCCTCTTTTCGATTGCCAGTTGCATTGGCAACCCTATTGAGACTGATGCCGCTACGGCAAATCGTTCGAGGTTATCTGTCGCACGGGTGTGTGTAGAGGTTGACCATAGGGACGAGCTCATCAAGGAAATTGAGCTCGACCAAGCGGGCAAGACCACTATCCAGAAAGTGGTCTACGAGAGAGTTCCACCGTTCTGTTCCCTATGTAGTCATGTAGGACATGGGGCTGCAGAATGCTACACTAAGGGCAACAAGCCCCGACCTGTTCTGCCCCCCCGTCGACTTGTAGCGAGGCGGGGATCTACTATCGCCCCGATGAGCCCTAAGGAGAAGGGCAAGGCCTCGGCCCACGGCCTCGATCCGAAGGGGCAAAAGGGCAAGGGCAAGGTCACCTCTGAGGGCACATTGCCCAAGGAGGTTAACCTCGATAGGCCTAAGGCCAAAACTACAGGCCTTTTCCCCCACCAGTCCCTCCAGTCAGCTCCCATAGCTACCCATTCTCGCTTCTCTG
The DNA here is from genome assembly GCA_902706635.1 of Striga hermonthica. NCBI lineage: Eukaryota > Viridiplantae > Streptophyta > Magnoliopsida > Lamiales > Orobanchaceae > Striga > Striga hermonthica. The sequence goes on along the minus strand of CACSLK010027752.1, from coordinate 16,862,973 downwards.
TGCTTGACTCGGAGTCGGAGGAGGAGTTTCACATTTCCTCCGACCATCTGGGAGCATCGACCAGCTCCCCTTTTGACGATGACGATCTATTAGTAGATGAGATAGAGTCTCCCGCCATTCCATTGTGTATCGAGGCCCCCCTTCCTCCTCAGCTCTCATGATCGTAGAGCCCTCCCCCCACCTTACCTCAGTCCCTTGTCCATCAGCTAGACCCCTTCTGACCCTCCCTTCCTCTTCCTCTTCACCCCCCGCTAGTGGGTCTGGTCCTTCTTCCCCTCAGCGCCAGGCACAGAGCTCCGGGGGACTGGAGCACCTTCAGCTCATCCTCCTACCCCAGGAGTTTCCCCCTATACGAGGGGGATTTTTACAGGAGATCCCAGACCTCCGGAGACCACAGACCAGATCGATGACTGCGCAGCTCTCTGCTAGCCGAGTTCTGACCCTACCAGACATACAAACACAGCCTAACCACGGACAGCTCCAGTTAGGCGGTCCCACTGACATTTGACATGTCAGTTACATCGCTTACATGGAATGCCCGTGGTCTGGCTAATAGGACCACCCTTGCTCATGTTAGATCTCTCATACGTGAGCATAACCTTGACTTTGCGGCTTTTTTAGAGCCTATGACTCGTGATCCTTCTTTTGACGTATATTCGCGGCGCCTCGGTTTTCATGCCGGGATGGGAAACACCACTAACAAGATTTGGTTTTTCCACTCGCGTGACTTTACTTGTCAGATCCTTCGAGATACTGATCAAGTCTTGCACGTGAAGCTCTCCGCCGCCCATCTTCCGGAGCCGATCTTCCACACTTTGGTTTACGCCAGCTGTGCGAGGGTTGGTCGCTATGACCTCTGGGACACCATGCGTGAGATTGCTGAGAGTATGGAGGGATTACCGTGGATGATTAGCGGTGATTTCAACATATTCTTGCACCCCGATGAACGCATGGGTGGTATATCGGACCGCTCTGCGGAGATCTTAGATTTCTCGCATGCCGTATCGGATTGTGAGCTCATCGACGCTGGTTATGAAGGGGCTCCCTTTACGTGGGAGAGGGCCGGAGTCAAGGAGAGGCTCGACCGCGCTCTCTACTCAGAGGCGTTGACGAGGGTGTTTGCGACCACGGTTGTGACGCACCTTCCTCGAATTGGATCCGACCATGCCCCCCTTCTGATTCGTTGTCGGTTCTCTATTTCCCCTCGGCGAGCGTCCTTCCGTTTCCAGAACATGTGGGTCCGCCACCATTCTTACTACGATACAGTTAGAGCCTCCTGGCAGCAGGCTACGCACCTCTATGGGATGCGCAACCTGGAGGAGAAGCTCAAGAGACTCCGCCGCGTGTTGAAGCAGTGGAATTGGTCGACCTTTGGTGACATTTCTCAGCGCCTTACTGCAGCCCAGACTGCGTATGCGGAGGCGGAACGGACCTATGATTTGGACTCCTCGCCAGAGAATAGGTCCGATATGCGCCGCTGCCATGCTGAGTACCAGTTGCGTCTCCTCATGGAGGAAGATTTCTGGAAGCAGAAGGCTGCTGTGCGTTGGGTGGCTGAGGGGGAGCGTAATACCAAGTTCTTCCAGGGATTCGTGAGGCAGAAGCGAGTCAAGTCGTATATCCATAGTGTCGAGGATGACGGGTCTTCCGTGACCCAGGAGTCCCAGATACGGGAGTCGGCTAGGGCTTACTTCATCTCTCTCTTCTCCTCTGAGCGGGATTTGCTTACGAACCCCGACCCGGCCCTCTTTCCGACCATCCCGCAGTCGGTCGACCTTGTTGACCTCTGTGACCTCCCGAGTAAGGAGGAAGTCAGGGAGGCTGTGTTTGGGATTGATCCCAACAGCGTCTCCGGACCGGATGGTTTTTCGTCCCTCTTCTTCCAGTCTTGCTGGGAGATTGTGGGTGCTGACGTAGAGGAAGCTGTGAGGGATTTTTTCTCTGGCCACCAGATGCCAGAGTCCTTCACGGCAACCTCCATCATTTTGATCCCGAAGAGATCGGGACCTAGCACTTGGTCTGACTATAGACCTATCAGCTTATGCAACGTGACTAACAAGATTATCTCTAGGATCCTCAACAGTCGTCTCGCTCCCCTCCTCCCCCACCTTGTCTCCCTGAATCAGAGTGGATTCATCAAGGATCGAGTCATTAGTGATAATATCCTACTGGCTCAGGAGATGATACACGACATCTCTCATGCGAATCGAACACGAACCCCGAACCTCGTGCTGAAGCTAGACATGGCCAAAGCATATGATAGGGTCGAGTGGTCGTTTCTCAGAGAGGTACTGGCTCGGATGGGATTCCCCAACCGTTGGATTAGCTTTGTGGAGGCGTGTGTGGAACACTGCACATTCTCCGTTTTGATTAATGGTAGCCCCTCGACCTTTTTCCCCTCTACCCGCGGCCTTCGTCAAGGGGACCCTTTATCCCCCTCCCTTTTTGTTCTGGTGGCTGACTATCTCTCTCGCTGCCTTGACGGCTTCATTCGCGACTTTCCGAGGATGACCTACAGTGAGACATCTGGCCAGCTAGTCAGTGTTAGTAAGAGTTCCTTTATCATGGACCATCACGTTGCTGATCATTGGGCTCACCAGATCCACGAGCGCACTGGTTTTGCTCGTGGGGACTTACCCATCCCTTACCTTGGGGCCCCCTTGTACAAAGGCCATCTTTCCCATGAGCTTTTCATTGATGTCCGTCAGAGGATGATTGACCGGATTTCTGGCTGGTCACATAGACACCTATCCTTCGGAGGCCGTCTTGCTCTGATCAAGAGCACCCTTTGTGCTCTTCCTCTTCACCTTCTCCCAGTCCTTGACCCCCACCAGTCTACGATTCATGAGTTAGATCAGATCCTAGCCCGCTATTTTTGGAGCTATGGCGAGGGCTCGCGCGGTCGACGGCAGACCCACTGGGTGAAGTGGGACTCCATCTGTCGCCCCCACTCTGAGGGTGGGCTCGGGATTCGGCGTTTCTCTGATATGGTTACTGCGTTTTCCTACAGGATGTGGTGGCGCCTTAGGGAGGGCAAGTCCCTTTGGGCCCAATACCTCCTGAGGAAATATTGCCCTGGTGGTGCTGCTCATCCCTGCAGGGTGACAGCCACCGCTCGGGATAGTCGACAGTGGAGACGTCTTACCACTGTTGGCAGGCGTGCTCAGGAGCACATTTTTTGGACCTTGGGTTCTGGGGAGGTTAGCTTCTGGGATGAGTGGTGGTTCGGCGAGGCCCCTCTCTCGAGTACTAGGCCTGTCACTCACCTGCCTTTCATGCAGGTGAAGGACCTTTGGACGGGTGGGTTTTGGGATAGAGATAGGATGGAGGACATTCTTGGTGAGGGTGGGGGTTTTAGTAGTCTAGAGATTGACCAGATCCGACAGATTCCCATTATGGAGGGAGGTTTGGATGGCATGAGGTGGAGACTTACATCTTCGGGTGCATTCTCTACGTCATCAGCCTGGGGAGAAGTGAGGCTGGGCAACCGGCCAAACCGCCTCTTCGGGGCCATATGGACTGACCTTCTCACCCCGGCCATCTCTGTCTTTTTGTGGCGTCTCCTATTACGGCGGATTCCCATTGACACTGTCATGCAGGCGAGAGGGTTCTCCTTCCCCTCCCGCTGCCATTGTTGTGCTGAGACTGGTACCTTTGAGATCGAGACTTTCGCCCATCTTTTCCTTGAGAGTGAGACTGTGAGGAGAGTGTGGGAGCACTATGCCAGATATACTCATATACCCCTACCCACTACAGACAGTTTTTTTGAGCTTCTGAGTTTCTTCTTACACCGCACACACAGTAGACACGTGGGCTTCCTTATTCCTTGTATGATCCTATGGGCCACCTGGACAGAGAGGAATAATGCGAAGCATAGGGATATTATATTTTATTGTGCTCACATTATTTTGCAGGTTGACAGACATCTCTTTCTCCTTACCGCCCTGGGTAGACTCACGATGAGAGACTGGACAGGGTGTACACCGCCCCATCGGTTGAGGCCACCTCCTCCTTTACCTGTCCAGCACCCACGACCCAGGACCGTTGTTTGGCTGAAACCCAAGGCCCCTTGGGTTAAGCTAAACACTGATGGCGCTTTCGACAGACATACCGGAGCTGCTGGAGGAGGAGGCCTGATTAGGGATCATGGTGGAGCACTCATCTCTGCCTTCCATGGGCCACTCCGGGCCTCCTCGAGCTATGATGCAGAGATTCAGGCTCTCCAGATTGGCCTCGAGATTGCCGCCTCGATCTCCTCTCATATCTGGATTGAGATGGATGCTGCGGCTGTCATCACACTTTTGACATCTGGCCACCAGGGCTCATGGCAGATCCAGCATCCTCTTATGCGTATCAGAGACACCCTCCGCTCGGTCCATTACCAGGTCTCTCACATATTCCGGGAGGGGAATCGGCCTGCTGATTTCCTTGCTAGCACGGGGGCTTCTATACCCCAGAGACGCACCCCCCTGCCTGAGGACATTCCCCTCCGGCTTCGGACGCTCATTCGGATGGATCAGTTAGAGTACCCATCCTTCAGATTCAGTCGTCCGCCACCACCTGCCCCTGACTAGTTTTGACATTTTGGACTCCATGACAGATCACCCTGACCAAGACGCTTTTTATGGGTTTTTGATTCTAGATCCACATCGGATCTTTATTGTGATCCTTGTATTTTTATTTTTATTTTATTTTCTCTGCTTTTGATGTTGCTCTAAAAAAAAAAAAAATAATAATAAAAAAAAAAAAAATGTCTATCTATGTTGTAATTTAATGAGATTTTGGTGGTCTTTCAAGTTCACGGTTGGGATTGTGATGGACACATCATGAACGTGTATTAGTAGCATCCCCGTGGCTAGGGCTATACTTGAATAAAAATACGTGTTTAAATTAGTTTGTAATTGTTTGAAAAGGTTCATGCTCGTCGTGTATTCGGCTCATTAAAATATGTGTTTAAATTAGTTTGTATATTGTATTTTTATTTTTATTTTTTTGCAATATCTATTAAAAAATAATTAAAATAAAAAAAATAATAATTTCTTAACAAATTGTATTAAACTTACTTATTTTGGTACAAAAACAAATATATATATTAAGAATTTTTTTGTATATGTATATACTTATAATTGTAGGCAATTCAAATATTGCAGTAAAAAAAATGGTTCTTTTTCCAATTAATTGTAGAAGAAAACCCGTCACATTTTGCAGTAATAATATTCATTATATATTAGTTACAACCAATACTAGCTAATTATAAATTCACATTACATATTAAATGAAAGTTACATACTTACAAAACAAAAAAAAAAACTATCGCAATACTTTTTCTTTATGATGTTTTTTACAATACTGTGTAAAATGATATTCTAATATTTTATATATAATAGTTACTGTTAATAATAGCAAATTATAAATTTACATTAAATGATATGAAATACATACGCATTACTTTTGCTTTCAAATATTTTATTTTATAGTCAACATTATTTTTTCATCTTATTAAGTGATTTTTCATTAAAGTTATCTAATTATATTTAGTGACATAATCAAACTCCCTAAAATCACATAAATGATTTTCATAACAATAATGAATATGACTTTAAAAAATTTCAACATATTAATTTATTATGATCCCTTAAAATTATAAAAATTTCGTTGTCATTTATATTTTATACCATTCATATAGTAATTCATAGGTGGTCATATAATGTATATTTATATTGTCTATTTTTACTACAATTAAATTTCAAATTTTCATATACTTATTATTTTACTTATAAAATTTAAAATATTATATACATATATATGGCATATAACATTTGGATTATATCAGTTATGCATGTGCACATAATCGAGTACTAGTTAAACTAAATGAACCTTTTTGAGCTTTATTCACAGTAAACTTGGTGTTTTTTGCTATTTTTTCATATCAAAATTAAAGTGGGATATACAATTGAGATTCAATGCATATAAACTAAACTAGAGAGCAGAGCTTAATTCGATACGGAATGAGGATGGAATATCTCTGGGTGCAAACTGTTGCTGATTAAGAGCTTAATTAGGTACGAAATGAAGATCTTGTGATTGGAATATCTCTGAATGCAAATTGTTGCTGATTAAATGAAAGCAAGCCAATGCCTTTTCATCTCTTCCACCATTTTTATACATATTTACAGAAAACCGAAGATATTTTCTTTTATTATTTTTAATGAAGATATTTTCTTTTATTATTTTTAACTTATTAGATTAACAAAGTATTTATATAACACAATTCACTTATTAAGACAAGACACTCTATCTATGACACTCACACACTTTTGACTTGGTTTCTTAGATGCTTGGATTGACAGAATGAGAGGCCTTGCCTATTTATAGCCAACTCTCCCACTAATGAACTATCTAGAACTAGTCATGGGGCTTCCCTAACACTCTTGCCCATCCTAGACTATTTTAAAACTTAACTAATATTATGTATAATGTTCGAGACTCGTTCATATAAATTTAGTTCTACAATATTATACAACCTTCTTGTAGTCTCTATTGCCTTCTGGAATTTTTTACGTGCTTCCACTAGCTTCCTCACGCGCATCTAGATCCTTCTACACTATTTTGGAACCTTCCACATTTTTCTGGGTCATTATAGATGCTTCTGGAACCTTCCACAATGTTCCAATTTTTCCTGATTGTTCTAGATGCTTCTGGAACCTCCCACAATGTTCCGAAAAATTCTCTAAGCTTCCGACTATTTCTACAAGCATCCGAGACCTTCCAAAAAGAGGTGTTGATATTTGAACATTTAATTGTACACCTTTTGAAAGATATTTTATTTTGGCATTAGTTCGAAGGTTCGAACAAGCACCTGGAACTACAGAAACAGGGAAGATCTTTACTTAATTGTTTCCTTAATTAAGGTTATTTTGTATTCCATATATAAGATATTGTGGATCTTATTATGGTACTTTATTTTGTAGGAAATCGGATGAGATAAGGAAGGGAGAGACGTGTATGCTAAAGAGATCAAGGAGAGAGAGAAGAAGATTCACTTACCAAAACTCTTATGCTATAATCAAGGAAAGAAATCATATTGGAGTCTCATGCTTTGTAAAAGACTTCAACCCTAAGGAGTACATATTTATACCCTAGAAAGAGCTCCTATTGCGGCTGCTGATGTGACAAGAATTTTAGAGCAATATTCGAGCTTCATACACTTTGTGTTTTATTTAGTTGTACACAGTTCAGTCTGAGAGTTCTTACTCACTCAAGGACTGAAAATGTTTTTATTTAGTTCTTTGTGTTTCATCCAAAACTTCTTTACAGCTTATACACTTAGGGAGTAAGTGTAGATTGTTAAAAAGTCCACGGGACGTGGCCGGAGAAATGTGTAGTGTTGGCTAGACTTGAAGGGAGTTCGAGTCTTTGTAAGTCCAAGCTATGTGTATGTTTGATCTATCAATGAAAGAGCTCTGAGGGGAAGTGGGACGCTTTCCTGAAGAGTTTTAAAATCTTCGGTTTATTGCTTCCGCTATTTACGTTGTTTATCCACGTTCGTACTACATTTCGCGCACTCGCAAGTAATTATACGTTTCAATTGGCACCAGAGCAGTGTTCCTGTTCTAACTACGAGATAAAGATCCTCGGGACTGTGTATCGGGCACCATGAATCATGATGGGATGTCTGTTACGCGCCCTCCGTTTCTTGATGGTTCTAACTACTCATACTGGAAATCCATGATGGTGATCTTCCTTCGATCCCTTGGTAAAGGAACATGGCAGGCTGTTGAGAATGGTTGGACTTTACCACTTCAAGAAAAAGTTCCTGCTGAGACTAAGGGTGGTGAGTCATCGGACGGGAAGTCATCAACTACCAAAGTACTGGTTGAGAAACCAAGGAGCATTTGGACCGATGACGAAAGGCAAGCAGAAGAGGCTAATTTTCGAGCTTTATATGCCATCATGTCTGCTGTAGATCCCACCCGGCACAAGATAATAATCCAGTGCACGACTGCTCAAGAAGCCTGGAGGATCTTGGAGAGACAATTTGAAGGCACGAATGCGGTTAAAACATCAAAGCTCTAAAGAGTCTCAACTGAACTCGATGAGATCCGTATGAGGGAGGATGAAACCATTGACATGTATTATGCTCGGTTCTGCGACCTGGTTAACCAAAGTGCAATGCTTGGTGAGCCGGTTCCAGAAGCTAGACAAGTGCAGAAACTGATGAGAACTCTACCGGACAAATTTGGGATTAAAATTACTGCACTAGAAAGTTTTCAGAGGATCCAGAAGCTTGGCATCGATGATCTTCTAAGTGAACTTCGCACCTTTGAAATCAACCATGGCTTTGACTCTATGAGGATAAGCAAAGGGAAAGGGCTTGCGTTAAAGGCCAAGGTTCGTACTACAGTCGCTGAGAATGATGAATCCGATGAAGAATCGTTTGATCCTGACGAAATCACAAAGGCTCTTACCGTGCTTACCAAAAATGTTTTGAAGTTGAAGAAATTCCAGAAAAGGAGATTTCAGGGCAACAGGTCCTTTGAAGGTGGCAGGAACCAAATTCAGCAGTTTGGAGAAAGGAGGTCTGGCATGCAATCTAACAAGCCTTTGAATGCTAACCAAGGAGTAGAAAAAGACCAATGCTGCGAATGCAAAGGATTTGGCCACTTTCAAAAGGAGTGCCCTAATTTCAAGAAGAAGAATAAGACATTCAAGGCTACATGGTCCGACTCCAATGATGACGAGGAGAATGAACCTGAGATGACTGAGAACTTTAACTACTCTAATAATTCTGCTAAATGCCTTCTTAATGAGTATAACTGTTTTATTTCCTCTGTTCATCTAACTGATGTTGAATCGGATGCAGGTTCTTACGCAAAAAATTTGAGCGAGGTAGACTCTGATGAATTCTCAGACCCTGCTGCCGAAAATCTTGTACTTCACAAGTACGCCATTGAAAAGTGTCTCAAGGCAAGGGATATCATCAACAAGTACCAGGCTCAGAAACAGAAGATGAAGGCGGTGGAACTACGTTATGCCGAACGTGAAAAAGAGATTGAGTATCTTCGGAACGAACTTCAGAAGATGAGGGTAATGACTGTTGACTTGAACGAGAAGCTCATCAGATCAGACCTTCTCATTGGAAAACAGGACAAGGACCTAAACAGTTGCTTCGCAAAGCTAGCACTGGTTGAGCATGGCGACAAACTCAACAAACAGGCCAGTGAAGAACAAAGTCTTACCATTGAATCTCTGCGCAATGAACTGTTTGTTGTTCAAAGTCTTGCTGGAGAAAGAGAAACTGAAATAGTGGTTCTTAAGGAGGAACTCGGTCGGGTAATGGAGGAACATGTAGCACTTCGGAGTCACTGTTCTACCCTTGAAGGAAGATTGCAAAAGAGTGAAGAAGTTGTTCGAACGATCAACAAGCCAAGGGCATCATATGCTGAAGTTCAAAAACTGAGTCAGCAGATTGGTTCATCCAACCCAAGTAAGACTGTCCAGAACAAGAAACTGAAAGGGAAGGTGGGAGAATCAAGCTCTTCACTGAGTAAGGCCGATCTAACTTTTGTTAAAGAAGGATACTCATTTGACTCCACGAAAGGTAAGTGACACTCTCCAAAGGTTCAGCACAAGAATACTGGTAAGAACTTTGTACCTGTTTGTCACTACTGTGGGATTCGCGGTCATATTCGTCCCAAATGCTATAGAATGCATAATGATATTTATACGGGTCGAATTAATGACTGGAGTCCTCATGGTGTTCCTGTGAAAGCTCCCAAATTGAAAGTTGACATAGTGAACCATGAACAGAAAAAGATCTGGGTTCCTAAGGATCGTAAGAACCTATATCTATCTTCCATACTTGCTTTGAAATCGATATCCAACTCTGATTGGTATTTTGATAGTGGTTGTTCTCGTCATATGACAGGTCTGAGATCTAACTTGACCAATATTATGCCTGTCTCTTCCAGTTCTGTCACTTTTGGTGATGGGGCAAAAAATAAGGTTCTTGGAGTTGGGTGCTTGAATGTTCTTGGTCTGCCCAAACTTAAAAATGTTCTTTTGGTTCAAAACCTAAAAGCAAATCTTTTGAGTATCAGTCAATTATGTGATCAGGGTTTGTATGTGAACTTTACTAAAACTCAGTGTCATGTGTCTGATCAAGAAAACAAACATGTTCTCACTGGTACTAGGTCTAGGGATAACTGCTATCTTGTGGAACTTGATTTGAAATGTAATAAAACCAGTGTTGATTTGACTGAACTATGGCATCAAAAACTAGGGCACATTAACTATCCTCACCTGATTGAACTCTCTTTCACAGGAGCTGTTCGAGGATTGTCGAGGCTGAAAAAGGAAGAACCACGAATTTGTGGTTCATGCCAATTGGGAAAACATAAAAGGGCTTCACATAAGAGGTTGGCAGAGGTCAGTACAAACCGTGTCATGGAACTGATTCACATGGACCTGATGGGACCAATTCAGGTTGAAAGCTACAGCGGTAAGAAGTACATTCTAGTCTGTGTGGATGATTTCTCTAGATTCTCTTGGGTTGATTTTCTTAAAGATAAGTCTGAAGCACTTGATGCCTTCAAAAAACTCGCGTTAAAACTTGAAAATGAAAAACAAACCAATCTGGTGGCAATCCGGAGTGATCACGGTAAGGAATTTGAGAACCGTGGTTTTGAGTTATTTTGCGAATCACGTGATATATTTCACCAGTTTTCTTCTCCTATCACTCCACAGCAAAATGGGGTTGTTGAACGTAAGAACAGGACCCTTCAAAAAATGGCGAGAGTTATGTTAGCATCGCAGGGCATGTCTTTAAAATGGTGGGCAGAGGCTGTGAACACGGCATGCCACATAATTAACCGTGTTTATTGCAGGAAGGGGACTGGAGTAACTTCATATGAAATATGGAAAGGTAAGGCACCAAATGTGAAATACTTTCACATCTTTTGGTGCAAGTGCTATATCTATAATGATAGGGAACACCTTGGTAAGTTTGAATCCAAGAGTGATGAGGGTCAGTTCCTTGGGTACTCTGCTAATAGTCGTGCTTTTTGTGTGTATAATCTACGTACTGAGGTGGTTATGGAGTCTATAAATGTTGTTTTTGATGATGGTCTTGAAAGTGCTGTTGTGCCTGAAGTGATTAACATAGATGTGTCCAGTGGTAAAAAGTTGTCAAGTTCTGAAACTGTGAATGTGCTAAATGATGTTAAGTCTGAAATCCTTGAACATGATAAAACTGAGGAGTCTAATGAATATGCTGTTCCAACATCCTCCGGAAATCTGGATGAATCTCGGCGAGATCCTCCTGCCAAGATTCAGAAAGATCATCCTAAGGATCAAATCATAGGAGGTCCATCTGAACGTAACACTAGAGGAGTTAAACCTGATTTTCGAAAGATGGCTGGTTTGTGTCACCTTGCATGTTATGTGTCTAAGTTGGAACCTAGAAATGCTAAAGAGGCTCTGTGTGATGATTTTTGGGTTCAGGCTATGCATGAAGAACTTGAACAATTTGTGAGAAATGATGTGTGGGAACTTGTCCCTAGACCTTCTGATTCAAACGTCATTGGAACAAAATGGATCTTTAAAAATAAGACGGATGAATCAGGAGAGATTACTAGGAATAATGCCCGTCTTGTGGCTCAGGGGTACACCCAAGAGGAGGGTGTTGACTTTGATGAGACATTTGCCCCTGTGGCTCGGCTAGAGTCTGTTAGGATGTTCTTATCTATTGCATGTTTGCTTGGTTTTGTGATTTATCAAATGGATGTAAAATCTGCATTTTTGAATGGTTTTTTGAAAGAGGTTGCTTACGTTAAGCAACCTGAAGGATTTGTAGATCCACATCACCCTGACCATGTGTACAGGTTAAAGAAGGCGTTGTACGGACTTAAACAGGCTCCTCGTGCCTGGTACGAACGCTTAACTCAATTTTTGGTCAAAATGGGATATACTCGAGGGGGAGTTGATAAAACTCTTTTTGTTAAAAAATCTAATAAAGATATTATCATTGTACAGATTTATGTAGATGATATTATCTTTGGTTCTACCTCGAGAACTTGGGTGAATGATTTTGTTACTCACATGTCTAAAGAATTTGAGATGAGCATGGTAGGAGAAATGTCATACTTCTTAGGGTTGCAAGTTAAACAATCTAAGGAGGGGATATTTCTTCATCAGACCAAATATGCCAAGAATCTTGTGAGAAAATTTGGTCTTGAAAATTCTAAGTACCCAGCAACTCCTATGGGGAGCCACTCTAAGCTTTCCAAGGATGATGCTGGAACTTCTGTTGATTCTACGCTTTATAGAAGCATGATCGGTAGTTTGCTTTATTTGACTGCCAGTAGACCTGATCTGTGTTTTAGTGTAGGGATGTGCGCTCGGTACCAAGCCAATCCTAAGGAATCACACTTGAAGGCAGTGAAGCACATCATCAAATATGTGCATGATACATCAGACTTGGGTATTTGGTACTCACGAGACACGTCTTCTAGTCTTGCAGGTTATAGTGATGCAGATTGGGCTGGGAACGTCGATGATCGACGCAGTACCTCTGGTGGTTGCTTCTACATTGGCAATAATCTCATCTCCTGGCTTAGTAAGAAGCAAAACTGCGTAACACTCTCGACAGCTGAAGCTGAATACATATCTGCTGGCAGTTGCTGTTCTCAACTCATGTGGATGAAGCAGATGATGATTGAGTTTGGACTAGAGGTAAGAACCGTGAACCTTTATTGTGACAATACAAGTGCTATTAATATCTCTAAGAATCTGGTTCAGCACTCTAGGACTAAACACATAGATATACGCTATCACTTTATTAGAGACTTAGTTGAGAATGATGTGATTATGCTTGAGCATATTTCTACGCAAAACCAGTTAGCTGACATCTTCACTAAGGCACTGGATTCTCAAAGGTTCATTTCTCTAAGGAAATCCTTAGGGATCTGTTCATTCTGAATGCTTGTGTGACTTTGCATTATATTATATTGTATTGTATATTACTAGTAAATATCTATTGCATTGCGTGTAAGCATATAGGGTATGTTGCATTAGGCATATCGTGCATCTTGCATTCTCTTCACCACTGGATTCTTGATTGAAGTTCTAACTCTTCTGAAAACTTGAGAGGTGTTGATTGTTTAAGACTGACTGCGTGTTCTTATGGTACCGAGGAACATACTTATTTTCTGTATTTCTTTTGTCACAAAGAGCTGCCTTCTCATAAATGATCTAGAGCGATAGCTAGCACATGGTTCGTTTCCCCAATGTGGGATCGACTGTGAAAAGAGCGTCTGGGACAGAAAATGTTGAGAAAGGGCGTAAGCTAGTGACACGCATTGCATATTACTATGTGATGTTCTTACTTGGAGCGATAAGGTGGCCATCCTCATAAAAAACGTAGTGCTGATATAAAAAAAAAATAATAATAATAAAAATAAAAATAAAAATAAAAATAAAAATAATAATAATAATAATAAAAAAAATAATATATGGAGGATCCTTGCTAAAATTGTGGTGCAAAGTAATGGGGTTGACATTCACTATTGCAGTGATTGTTACTAAGTGAAACGCACTATGAATAATAAGGCATGTGTTCTTGTTGTGGTTCGCACTACCTTGTGTATATACATATATCCGTTTATCGTATGTTCCTTGGGAAATCTGAATATCAAAGTTGATCTTGGGCTATTTCCACTGATTTTGTCTAAGTTGAGAAGGAAAAGATTTTTTGAATCTGGTGTATTTTGTGTGGAATTTTGTTACCTTATTTTTATTTCTCATAATTTAGGCATACTTGCATATGATTTCCTTTTTGAACATGATCTATTTGAGTCTAAAATTTTGTGAAGAATATGTGCTCAAGTATGAAATCTGATTTCTTTCCTAAAAATCGAAATAATGTGAGAAGTTATTTGTGTGAGAGGTTCTCTCTCCTCTTCTTGAATCTCGGGAACCGCCTTTTGCAGTTAACTTTGTCAGCACTCTTTATATCCCTCACGATTCTCCAACTCTCAATCATTCCTTTTTCATCTGATTTTATCTTCTCCTCTCATTTTTCTTGTCAAACCCTCTGAAACCCTACTTTTCCCAAACTCAATCGCCGTTCTTTCTCCCATGGCTGGAAGCAAAGACAAGTCGAAAAAGCGACTCAAGAAACACAAGGAGAAGAGACTGAAGCGCCGGCGTCTCTCTCTCTCTGCAAGTTCTGTTCGTGAACCCTCTCCTCCGCGGGTGAAATCTCCATCCCCCGAGTCGCCACCACCTGAGAAGTCTGTTTCCTTGTCTGCAACCTCGTCTGGTTCTCCATCCAACTCCGACAATGCCGAGAAAAATCTTGAGATCTCTCCTCTCGCCACCGGCGTACCTTGTCTATCAGGATTTGTTGAGGCTCCAGCGGCTCCAACTCAGGGGGAGTCGTCTGTTGTTCCAACATCTGCGAGCAAATCTACAACGAAGACTGCATTCAAGTCCACTACCAGAACCGCTGAAGCAGAAAGGGACGACACTACTGCAACTACTGTTGAAGTCCACTCCGACCAGCCCACTCCGCCACCTAGAGTTCCGGTGCGTCGTTCCACTAGACGCAGAGGCAAAGAGCCGATTGATGAAAGTCTTGTACCACCGGAGCCTGAGGATGATGCCTATGATCTCGAAAATGCCTTCACTAACCGGTTCTATACCGAGGCCTCTCATGACAGGTTTGAGCGTTTTAAATCTTATGGGTTTTGGAGTGAACATCCTCTTAAGGATGCGAAATTTGTTGAACTTGGTGTTCTTCCTCTGATTGATTCTGTTGGGTTGTCTAAAACTGTTGTGGACTTGAGTTCCTTCTGTGACCAGACTGTTTGTGAATTTTTTGCCAATCTTACCCCTGCTGTCTTTGAACCTACTAGCCCACGCTTTCATAAACTCTTCTTGCGTAACCGTATTATCGATTTTTCACCTGCTTTGATCAATGCTCATTTGGGTGTTCCCTCTGATATTCCCTCTTTGCCGGATGTTGATCTTGATGTTGTGACCCAGGTTCTTACTGCCAATCAGCTTGATACCTGGCCTGGGTCAAACCTTCCTGTTAATTCTTTGTGCCTTATTGCTAATCTTCTCCATAAAGTGGGTGCAGGGAATTGGACCCCCACGTCCAACAAAACTTTGCTCACTGAATTGCAAAGCAAGGTTATCTATTGGGTGATGGTGGGTCAGCCCTTTAATTTTGGGGGGGTTGTGTTTGAGATTCTTCAGCCTTTCATTGCCAATGTTGAGTCTCGTCGTTCTTTACCTTATCCTTGTTTAATCTGGTCATACCTCGCTGCTCACAATTTTTCGTTGAACCCTCGCTACAATGACTCTCTCAAGCCTCCTGGTAAGGATCTGATTGTGAGTCCTCGTACTTTGAGTGAAAAGTCGACTCCCAAGCAAGACTTGACTCCTTCTTTCGTTTCTACTAAGTGGGAGGAATTTGTGGTTCAACAACTCTCTGAATGGGACGAGATGGCCAAAAAAGTTGCTGCTCAACAAGCTTATCTGCGTCAAGTTCTTCAAGCGGTTAAAGGCAACCTGCGCAAGAACTCGGGGACGGGCCATTCGGCATCCCGTAGTTCGAAAAAGGGGGAGAAGTCTGCTACCAAGTCTACCAAGTCTGCTGCTGCTGCTACTAAGGGTGCTGGTGATGATTCTGACTCTGATGGGGATTCAACTGATGATGCTATCGACAAGTTCACTGCTGGGGAGTAGATGTTTTCTTCTTGAGAGTTTTGAGGGTTGTAGGGAGGTCTTTTTGTATAAGAACCTCGTATTTCATCTGCTTGTGTGATATTTGCTACTTGCTTCTATTTTGCTGGATGGTTGTTTTTGCTTTTAATGAATGAATGATGATTTGTTCTTAATTGCCTTTTGCTCGAATTTTTGAGATTCGTTAAATTGCAGGAACTGAGGGGGAGAAGTGTGTATGAACACAGTCACAATCTGCATATGACTATTTGCTCTAACTCTTGATGATTGTTTAGTGGTTGGTACTTCTGTGCTTGTTGTTTTTAATTTTTCAGGAGATATTTAAGTTTGATGTTTTCGAACTAGATGCCAAAGGGGGAGATTGAAAGATATTTTATTTTGGCATTAGTTCGAAGGTTCGAACAAGCACCTGGAACTACAAAAACAGGGAAGATCTTTACTTAATTGTTTCCTTAATTAAGGTTATTTTGTATTCCATATATAAGATATTGTGGATCTTATTATGGTACTTTATTTTGTAGGAAATCGGATGAGATAAGGAAGGGAGAGGCGTGTATGCTAAAGAGATCAAGGAGAGAGAGAAGAAGATTCACTTACCAAAACTCTTATGTTTTAATCAAGGAAGGAAATCATATTGGAGTCCCATGCTTTGTAGAAGACTCCAACCCTAAGGAGTACATATATATACCCTAGAAAGAGCTCCTATTGCGGCTGCTGATGTGACAAGAATTTTAGAGCAATATTCGAGCTTCATACACTTTGTGTTTTATTTAGTTGTACACAGTTCAGTCTGAGAGTTCTTACTCACTCAAGGACTGAAACTGTTTTTATTTAGTTCTTTGTGTTTCATCCAAAACTTCTTTACAGCTTATACACTTAGGGAGTAAATGTAGATTGTTAAAAAGTCCACGGGACGTGGCCCGAGAAATAATTGATAGGATCTGTGTAGTGTTGGCTGGACTTGAAGGGAGTTCGAGTCTTTGTAAGTCCAAGCTATGTGTATGTTTGATCTATCAATGAAAGAGCTCTGAGGGGAAGTGGGACGCTTCCCTGAAGAGTTTTAAAATCTTCGGTTTATTGCTTCCGCTATTTACGTTGTTTATCCACGTTCGTACTACATTTCGCGCACTCGCAAGTAATTATACGTTTCACCTTTTGAGTTAGGTAATTTGTACAAGTGCTAAATGAAGCAATGGTAGTTTCGAGCTGAGCTATTTTGCACTATTCTTATAGTTAAGAAAGTGAGCATTTTATATATATGACAACGTTAATTAAATCTTGCATATATATGACTAGACTATTTGTTAGGATTGATATAATACTTCTAATTTCATTACCATCACACTCTTATAATTTACTAGAAAAAGTTGCATACATTAAAAGTCATACTAGAAAGATCAGTTGGTGTGCAAGGATGAGGAAAATACAATATCCCAGCCTAGTAACAAATTCATAAATGAGATATTACTGAGTCTACTTAAATGTAGGCTCTCATTTCCAAAAATCATACCAGAAAGATTACAACATGAGTCTCTCGAAAGACACAGTATTAGGCATGACAAGAACATTCGACAATGATCATTCCTTACCGGCGGTTGGTGGATGGAAATTGACGGATGAGCAGGGTCCGGTTTTATCAGCAATTTTCGAAACCCTCGAGATTCCAGTACATTGTCATCAATAATTTACAATACACAAGTCAGATTTTCTTGTGGAACCATAACCACGTCCTAAAAGGGTGCGACTTTTAAAATGCTAATGTATCTAAAAAAAACGAGTGATTGTCTGCATCTTCTGTTTTATAAATTTGTTAGATAATGTTAGAGTAGGATACCCGGCGTTCCAATCAAATTGGACGTATTCTACTTGTAAAATACAATCTATTAGAATTATATTAAATAATAAGGCATTACTTTATTTTAAGAGTAAGCATTTATCATATATTTGCACTTAAGATAAAATCCCTAGATCACAGCTATAAGATATGGTTGCGCATAGAGATGGTGATCTTGGAACATATCTTGAAAGTTGTGATCTTAAATACAGTTCCAAGTCGTTGGATATTTCGAGATGGGATATCGAATAAATCCGGGAAAGACTTGCACATAGTATGTATGCTTATTGGATAAGAATGTTGCATTCCATCAACATTAGCGTGGGACGCAAATACATATATGTGGGTGCTTGTTAGAGAACAAGTTCACTGAACATGACCATATGAAAATTCTTAATGAAAGTTTATCATGTCGAATAAGAATTTTCATGTTACAATAGTACATGATTAATACTTAGACTTGAGGCACGATGGTAACTTTGTGCATATTATATTTTACTTTGATTTATCCTTTTGATTGCTAGCACAATCGTATAAAGGGATATTTTGGGTATTATATTAATATGTATGGAAGTTTGTCAGTGGCCAACAAAGGATTCGACACTTATGAAGATAATTGAATTTCCTATGTGTTTCATAGTTAGTAATTCAAAGTCCTTGGCCAAGGCGGGATGAATAGAGATTCATAAACGAATTACTAAACTTGAAATGGAATCATAGTTATTAAATCAATTTGGGTTTCGACAAAATCATACCCAAAGATTTAATCGAGAAATTGGATGTCGAAAGGATTTTACATGTATGGACTTGTAATCGAAATAGGTTTACTCGATATTCACTTAATACTAGATTCATGCTACTTGCTAGATGTTCCCATGATATGTGGGTTCTTGAATTAAAGAGTTAATTCAAGAATAAGAGTTAATATGAATAACTCAAATTACAAAGAGTTGTAAACCTACTATTAGTATTAATTGTGAACCTAAAAGGTCACACCAATTTTTGAATGAAGGTAAAATTCAAATAGTAATTCTAAAGAGTTAGAATTAATTGACAAATCTAATTTGATTAGATGTCAATTAAAGGAATATATTAAATTAATCAATTGGATTGATTAATTGAATTTTGGATATTAATTTAGTAACTAATGGAATTACTAATTAATAGTTGGAATTTAAAATTGGATTTTAAATTTTAAGTCCAAATAATAATATGATTATTAAATAAGGAAATTGGTGGTACATCTTGACGGTATAATGGAACACATCCAGTCCGTTGAGCCGCAAGTCGATGAGCCCCTTATCAATGCCTATCAGATCCAGATTCACGCAGGTGAGACTGAAGAAGAGGAAGATGTGCTTCCAGAGATTGAGGGTGATATCCTGATAGAGGAAACTCCTGGGCCTGAAGTCGAGAGTCCCTCACTTGAGCCATTCCTCCACATCGTCGAGAAGACTCCATTTAGCTCGATATACTCCACAGACACTCTCGTATTCCGAGAGATTGACTATGGAGCTTTGATGAGAAGAGCTCTGGGCCGTTTTGTTGCCATCCTTGGAGCTCATGCTCGGTTCCACAAAAATATTGCCACCCGAGCCAACTAGGTCCACAGACATGCCACGCTTTCCGTGCTGCCATTTCTTAAGGATACAAAGGCGTGGCATGATCGTCACTTCTTCCTAGACCCTGGTTGATTCCCTCACAGGTTTCGTCAAGCTAATGACGTTAAACAAGCGCTTCTTGGGAGGCAACCCAAGTGATTTATTGCTTTCTAGAATTTTTCTTTATGCTCTTTTATTTTAGCTTTGAATAATGAGAGTTTGGAGTTTTTTTGTTTTTCTTGGCAGGTGCGAGATTGCGAGCTCAAGGTTATGAGCGAAGTGTGGGCGAGTGAATTGCACGTGGATGCTTGTTCTCCCCGAGGCATTTTCGGTTTGCACACCCTTTTTTCTTTTTTATTTTTAGTTTGTTTTCTCCTTCTGTCCTTTCTTTTGAGTCTTGTGTTTCTAGGGTAGTTTGTGGTACTGGTTCATGATATAAAATTGATGGGTCCTTTATTTGACTTCTTGTTTTGTGTTGAAGCAATGAGGTCATTGCCTCATTTTAAGTGTGGGGGATTCTAGTTGGATTTTGCATGTTTATGTGGTGGACCGGTCTAGCTTTAGGTTTTTGTTTTGATTGAGCATGGTATTGGTGAATGATATGATTTTTCGATAAATGTTTGATGAAATTGGGAAGTTGTGATGACGGACGTGTGGTCATTGCCTCGGTATTTGCTTGATTGCTTTGAGTGACATCGATTTTCCTTGTGAGATTTTGACCTTTACTCTTCTTTCTGTGAGATATTGGTCATATACTTGAATGATTAGAACTTGCCTTGAGTTTGTTTGAAAGGAATCGATTAGAGTTTGAAATTGCGAAAGTGATTGAGGCGTTTTGTTTGATTAGCTCTCTTCAGCCTTGTTCTTTGATCCCTAAACGTTATTTCCCTAGTAGCCCATTAGAGATTTGAGCTTTTTTCTTGTCAGTCGTACATGGAATGTATTTTGTTGACTAATTTGGTGATGATTGGTGAAAATGGTGTCGTTGTTGAATGAGGTGAATTGGAGTTGCATTTTATTTGCTTGACCAGTTAAAACCAAAAAAAAACAAAAAAAAACAAAAACAAAAAAACATGAGAGCTCACTGGACAATTAGAATGGATTCTGATCCTCTTACTAGTCGATTCATGTTGACGGGTAATGATCATTTAGAAACTACTGTAGGACACTTGGATGACCTCCAATGTCTATAGCTACAGAATGTTGTCCTTTTGATTTGATCTTATTCGAAAAAAGTTACTCTCCAAAAAAGAATAAAGTAAAAAAAATTGGGTCAAGTAATGTTGCAATTCGACAAGAGCAGATAGGTGTTGTTTGTGGGTTGTTTGGTGGATGGTAATGGTGCTATATCGTTGATTTCGGATGAGTAGCGGACATTCGAGTATTTTATTACTCGAGCACTTTGATTGTTTATCTGAGCATCTTGTCTATATATATCCTTACCTTTACCTAAGCTTACATTACAACCCGTGAAGTCCTCTTGATTCGCAAGTCTTGAGGTTTGATTGTTTCTGAGTAATTTAGACGATTAACAAGCATATGTTGAAACTTGACTATTGACCAACTTTGAGCATACCTATGACACTCATGTAAGAAAATGAGTGACGCCTATATTATAATCTATGCGTTTGAGAGTTGGTCATTTCAAGGCCAAGTTGATATTTGAGGCATATGGTCATATGGTCATTGGAATTCGTCTCCATTGAGTTGGGCATTTTGAAACTCTTCATATTTGAAACTGTATCCATGCTCGTGTCTTGTTTTCTTTTCTTTTTGTTCGGGACGAACAAAGATTTTAGTGTTGGGGAGTTGTTTGTCCCATTTTTGTTGTACTTTTCTTTGCTATTTTATCATTCTTTTTCCCCCGATTTGAGTCATTTAGTTGGTTTTTAGGTCGTTTTGTCGTTTATTGCGTGTTTTGCGTTATTTTGAGTGCCTTGGTGTGTTCCGTTTGCTTTCCGGTGTTTTTAGATTTTGTTTTCGTTTTTGGTGTGCAGGTAGGAAGCTCCGAAAGGACAGGTTTTCAAGAAAATATTTGATGGGTTTGCATAGTTAGATAGAGGGGTTCGTTAGCGACGCGTAGAAAAAAACGAAACTCAATTCCGAGTTAAAACGAACCCGAACGAGCAAAAATTGTAAAGACGCGCGCAACAGCCAAATTTTGTTCACCGCGGGCAGCGGAGAAATCCCGCGGCCGCGGGAGCACTACTGCAGCTGAAAGGTCGCGGCCGCGGAGCTTCCCGCGACCGCGGAGGTCGCGACCAGAATTTTTAAAACCCGTTTTGCTCTATTTTTCGAGTACTTTTCATTGGGACTCGTTCCCAACCTTGGAAACACCTCCAAAACTCCTCTTTTCAGTTCCTTTTTCATCTTGATTCAATCTTGGAGGGTGACACTCCAGGAATCGATTTGTAAATAGTTTCTTGGGATTATTTCTCCATTTTTTCTTTTTCTCCCATGCTTGGATTGTTGGAAACAAAGACATTAGGATCGAACTCTTACAAGTCTTAATCCGATTGTAAGTTTTCAATTCTATTATATTATTGTTGATTGAGTTTATGTTTTTCAATTTGATTAACATGGAATTGAATCCAAGAATGAGGTAATCCATTTACCTAGGGTTAGGGATTTTGATTCTTGTTTTGAATTGTGTTGGATGTGTTTTGTTCAATCTATGTGAGTTGCATTAAAAAAGGGTTTCCAATTCTCATTCTTGAATGTTGAATATTGTTGAAGAGTGACACTTCAATTTGCAATTGTTTTCCAATTGGATATGATTCATTCGAGTTTGATGATGTTAATTTCAATAGATTAGTTGATTAACCACCGTCTAATCTAAATTAGTCAACTCTTAGAACCGAAAGAGGACGATTTGATCAATTTAGGCTCGTATAGAGTAGACATGTTCGTAAAATTATTATCTATGAGTTGCTTGATTGAATGAGTTTGTCGTTTATGTGTGTGATCTTGTTACAAAAAGTTAAATCGTGTAGCGTCAAATCTTTGAGGAAAGGAAACTTGGAGGATAAGTCGCCCGTCGCAACAAAATTTAAAAATGTCATGTCGCAAAGAAGACAAGTCAACATATGAGACTTGGCGAGACCATCACCAACCAAACACGTATAGCAAACATTATCGACTAAAGATAATTTCTTAATCGAGGGACAGCTGGAGATTATGCGATAAATCTTGTTGGGCTCGACGATATCGACATGGCTTAAACTAAGGGATTCGAGACGAGGACATCTCACAGTAGCAAGTCGATCTAGCTGGTTTAGATCGATCCGACATTTCTCCACGGATAACCGGACAATATTTTCAGCTTCAAAAACCTCATTCGGAAACATAAAATCTCCACCGGTGTCGAGACGAGTCGCGCCCACAGTAAGTGCTTTAGGGATCAATTCCTTATAAAGAACACGTGAGCAAGTAATATCATCATCAGTATCCCCCCATTCGGTGTATTCACGAAACCTCAGACTCCCGATCTTCAGCTTCAGTTGCTCGTACCTCGAAATAGTGTTCTTCACGAATTTCGAGAATTTGTCGTCTGAGCTACAAAAAATATATTTTTAATTAATGTAATGATTAATGTATAAGTTAAATATATAGTTTAGATTTCTATCTTTTACTTTTACAATTAATGAAATTTATTAAATGTGATATGCTTAAAGTTTTATACACAAACATATAACTTAAAAAAAAAAAAAAAAAAAAATTGTTTTCATTTGTGCAAAAACGTTTTTTTTTTGGGAGTAGATAGAGTGTTGAAAAAAGTGTGGGTTGGTTGGGTGGGTAGATAGAGTGCAAAAATTGTATAAGCCGCCGGGGTTAAAACTGAATGTTCAGCCAATGCATATGTATATACATATAATATTGTTGTTCATCGCAACGTTCATGGTAAATAAGGCTTTGGTGACTAAACTGAACAATATTGTTATTGCTGCTCCTTTATAGTAATGTGGTTTTGGCAGATGTTTGTAATTTGCTTAGATCTTTCCTTTTCTTCTTCTGTTGTAGATCCTCTGTGGCCTTAGAACGTCCAACCTCCTCGTGCATTACCTATCTCACACCCACAATCACCATTTCCGGGTACCCCAAGAACAAAAGGACTACGTCATCAAACAGGTTGTATGTTTCGGGCGTCGGTTGCAGAGGGAGATGAAAGCAGTGCACTTCATGAAGAGCCGAGCTCGAAACGTGCATGAGTGGTTTGGACAGGGACAAAGCTTCTGTCTTTTACAAACGAGAACCGAGCTCATAACCGTGTTCCTAACCGTCCTCATAACTATTGCGGCGGCTCTGGCGTCGAGCCCTGAGGTCGGCTCGTCCATGAATAAGATCGAAGGGTTGGCCACGAGACGTGCCACATTGATGAACAAACTAGAAAGGTACATAGTTGTGGATCTTTATTTATTTATTTATTTATTTTTTATTTTTTTGTTATCTATACTCAGAAAATCATTTTTGTCTTGTGGTGGAAGGTATTTGTTGATGAAGTAATGGAGCCTGTGGAGCCACCCCAGTGAGAGTATTGCTAGTTGGGCTGCCAGGTGTGTATGGGCTCTCGACCGAGCAGAGAAAGAGGCTCACGATAGCGGTGGATAATTTTGAGGAAAACGATACCCGTTCAATTGGTGAGCCTCTTGTTTTGCGGATGAAGAATTTGAGTTACCAGAGCACATAATCCACCGCATTCAATCCTTCCTCACCGGAAAAGAAGCTGCTCGGACGTCTATCCTCTCCAATGCGTGGCACCACGCGGCCATCACTCGCCCGAATCTCGACTTTGACGTACACGATTTCAGAATCGGTCGTGATGAAGACGAGCCAAACAGCAGCTCACGCGACAAATTCTCAAAATTCGTGAAGAACACTATTTTGAGGTACGAGCAACTGAAGCTGAAGATCGGGAGTCTGAGGTTTCGTGAATACACCGAATGGGCTTACCCAAAAGAGATAGTGATTAGCAGCCGTTCGCTCGAGCGCTTGAATTTCGTTTGCTTCGAGCAATATTCAGAGAAAAAAATCAGGTTCGATGTCCCGAATCTCAACAAGTTCACGTACGAAGGTCCACCACAAATGTAAGAGTCAGATCTTTGTTACATGCCTTCCCGACCCACAAATTTCATCCAAAGTACAAGCCATACACGAATTACAGATTTACACTACATAAAGCAAATGTTTAGCAAGCTCCAGAAAGACGATCAGCCTTGAGATTAAGAAGAAAAAAAAAAAAGAGAAGACTTGACTAAGGCATTTACACAACTGCATCAAACAAGACGCATAAAAATGTCTTCAATAACCCCTAATAATGAATATCCAGATATTCTCTTTCAAAGCTATAATGGAAATTGGCAATCACTCTACTATACCCTTTGCTTCACACGTCTACCGTTGACATCACTACCATCCAAAATACCTTCAGTTCCTGGCTTTCCAACAGCTATGGAGTGTTCAGTGATCCGTGCCACATACTCTAACAACTCAGCCAGAACATGAGGACAGCTTTCTTTCAAATACTCAAGCCCGTCCGTCTGCAAACCCACAAATACATCTTACTATAACATCAAACACATATATAAACCATCCAATTCAAACATACACAATTCAAAAAAGCATCAAACTTACACCAATTACCAAACATGGAACAAAATCTCCAGCTCAAACAGAACCAATTAACAAACTCACACACAAAACAGACAAAACGAAATCTAAACCATCCAATTCAAAAGATAACTGAGGCCTATTATATTAAATCACAACTTCTACCACATAGTACCTGAAAACCTCTATCATCTAGTCTTGTAACCAACAATCCTCAATCAGGAATCGGAAATGAAGAACTGCAAAGTACTCGATTGTAGTTCTTTCACTATATTAATTCCCACTGAGATAATGAAAGCTCGCATATATGATGCCGATAGCAAAACCAAATGAAATAAGTTCAAAATTGCTGACAACAAGAAATTTGCAGGATCATCGTGTGTTTGCAGTAATTACCGAATCTTTTCATCCATTTGTTTTATTCTCAGTTCAGTTGTAAGTAACCAGCCATGAAATGCAACGAATGAATCGTATGTTCAAGCAAGGTGGAAAACATATGCATAATTACAGCAGAAACAGAATAGCATATTCAAACCTCATAAACGAGTAACTCATAGTCGATTAAAGATAATTCAATTCCAGATAAGGAGATTATCAAACACTTAAAACCCCAGTAAATTACGCTATCACACGAAGAAAAACAGTAATATATGATGAACAAGAGGAACATCAAAACAATTTCAAAGACGACATTCATTCCATCAAACACAAACAAAGGAAGAAAAAACACAACATGCAATTTGAAAATTGAAATTATGTGCAAGCAAATTGAACAAAAGGTAAAAAAAAGATATGAAAATCAATAACCGCATTAATACGAATGCATCAAGCCGCACTTCATTCGTGTCAATCAATCGAATAACCCACAAAGAGAAAAGGCAAAACTGAATAATCAAAGCACTAATCTGAGCAACTACTCATAATTAGGGTTACAAAATCCCTCAAACTGAAGAATCAAAATATATTACATACCACCGTGCCGTGAGGCCTGAGCTCGCAACAACTCATAATTAGGGTTAAAAAATCCCTCAAAATTTAGAATCAAGATGATAATAGAGCAAAAATCACATAGAAGAAGTATTGTGAAAAAAAAAAAAAACAAAAATGGATAGTAAAATACTAGAATGAAAACACACAACTCAGGAGGTCGTCCTCGGAATGCCGACCTCGCCCACGTCAACCACGCCTGTTGTCGACGTCGCCGGCGACTTCCAAATTGGGGCTCCTGTGTTTCAGATGAGGGCAAATGACGAGGGCTCGAATATGAGGGGAATGACAAGGGCTCCTGTGTATAAGGGTAGTTCTGTCAAATTTAGTTCATCATCTAATTTAGTCCTACAGTTAC
Organism: Striga hermonthica; assembly: GCA_902706635.1. NCBI lineage: Eukaryota > Viridiplantae > Streptophyta > Magnoliopsida > Lamiales > Orobanchaceae > Striga > Striga hermonthica. The sequence goes on along the minus strand of CACSLK010027752.1, from coordinate 16,836,836 downwards.
AGTTGATTTGTTATCAGAAAATTGGATCCAATGAAGTAAACATAGGACAACTGCGTGTAAAGTGAGTTGGACTAAATTGTCCAAAAGTTTAATAATATTTGACACAACCAGTGTTTTAAATAGAACAATTTTGCGCGTTATAGCGCATTTTTACCCGAAACGCGACATAGCGCATATAATTTCGCGCAGTTCCAGAAAAGCGCACACAATTTGCACTATATTTTACGCTATTTACGTAATTTACGCTATATTTTGCGTTATTTACGCTATTTCTCACGCTATTTGGAAAATCTTTATTTATAGGCAAAAAATAAAAAATAAAATAATAAAATACAAAAAAAAAAAGGAAGGCACAAAATTGAGGAATTTCTCCCATGGCGAATTTGAGTGATTATTAGATTATGTTTTGTATTTCTCTTGAAAAAAAAATATTTGAAAAATTGATATCAACATAGCTATGATTGACCTTTTCGACTGATAGAATAATGTGATGTTTATGTTTCTTAAGCTCAAAAGTGAAATGAGAAGAATACTTTTTTTTTTCTCCAAATGATGTGGAGATGCAAGAATTTGGTGAAATTGTACGAATTATTTTTTGTAGTGAAAATTTTCAAAAGTTTGATAGAAATGACGGTGATAGCCAAATTCAATTGGATAACACTGATCATTTTAAAATTTTGAGTCTCCACTTTAAACATTAAGAGCATGTTTGTTTATAAAAAAAAATTGTTTTGTTTGGGAATTTTGGTTTGGTTTAGTTAATTTTGAAAAATGTGGTATGATTAGTTGTTAGTGGATATATTAAAATAATAATTAAAATAATTTGATGTAAAAGTAGGAGAGAGATGGTTTGATGTGATAGTTAAAATAATGTGAGTGGATAAATAGTGAATTAAGGTTGATGTGGTGTGTATTAATGATTGATTAAGGGTGTGTTTGACACGTATAATAAGCTAGCTTATAGCTTATTTGGTTAGCTTATAAGCTTTCTGTATCAAATAAGCTCCGTTTGGTAGGACGAGCTTATTTAAAAAGCTCGAGCTTATTTGATAAGCTTGTTTAGGTAGCGTTTCAAAATAAGCTAGTTGACTTTTTTATTTCAGCTAGCTTATAAGCTAGTTTTACCAAACACTTCTATCATATAAGCTAGTTTTTCAACTATAAATCATAAGCTATAAGCTATAAGCTAGCTTATATCTTATCAGCTACCAGCTAGATTATAAGCTATCAGCTAGCTTATCAGCTAGGTTTACCAAACACACCCTAATATTATTTAATTATATTGAATAGTGAGATTGAGTTAAAGTTGAGTTAAAAAAAGTGATTGAGTTAAAATGGTGGAATTTTTTTTTTTAAAATTTCCATACACAAACGTGCTGTAAGACTTTGGTTGTTTGAATAATTAATATTTGAATGTCATTTTTTAGATTCAATGTCCAATTTAATTTATAGTTTAAGATCATTTTAATTATTTATTCGCTTCTATGGTTATATATTACTATTATTTTTGGCATTGAAAGTGAATTGCTCGAATAGCTTACGCAATATGCTACGTTATTGCGCGATGCGCGTTTTAAAACATTGGACACAACCCATGAAAAATATGTCCAATATTGTTTTTCGCATATAATTTTTTAATACCCAGATATCTAAATACAAAACTTTAACCAAAAAAAAAAAAAAAA